>PVHP010019153.1:0-32207 GCA_004024765.1 Zapus hudsonius
TTTTTACTCAAAAACTAACTACCCTTGTGAAGAATTCAGCACGATCTCCTTTTCATCTGTATTGTCTCAGTATACTTTTCTTTCTGTTTTCTTTCTTTTATAATGTATTCATACATTTTCATAGTCAAGGATACATTTTCCATCCTATCCCATTCTTGTCTGAGACACAGCTGCCCATTTTAACAACTAAGAGCAACAGAATAGAACTTGCTAGAACACTTGATCACTTCCCTACCTGTTTTTCTAAGTGATAAGAGGGCATTGTATATATATACATATATATACATATATATATAGAGAGAGAGAGTTAACATTCCACCTAATTTTTTAAATATATATTTATTGTCCATAATGAGTTACATTATTTAGTGGGCAAACCATGCGTTGTTATCCCGACTTCCCCAATTCCCCCCCTCCCCATCCCTGATCAGTTGGATATCCTCCTCCGTGGGCTGTCTGGATTAGTCCTTGTGGTAAGGGATCCTGAATATCCTAGTACTCAGTCCGGTTTTTAGAAATATTTTTATTGATTTATTTGCAAGCAGAGAGAGAGAGAAAAAGACACAGAGAGAATGGGTGGACCAGAGCCTCCAGCCACTGGTAGCGAACTCCAGATGTATACACCACCCTCTGCAGCTCCACTGTATTTTTGAAACTTTAATAATCCCTGTGAAGGCAGTAAAAACACTACAGTCTCACGAACTGCCCTTTGATAATTCTCATCATGTCCTTCTCTCAGCATTAATAAAAGCAATGATATTTATTGACTTTTATCATATTTCTTTTGTAACTATAGCAAAGGCCAGATGCCATTGAATTCTCATCAATAGTCAATACCAAGAAAGCAGTACATTTGCCCCAAATCCCAAAGCTAGAGCCAGGGTTTGAGCCCAGGTGAGTTCACACTCCAAGCATTCTCCCTTTGCCTCTATGCCGACTCTAAGAAATTAGAGGACGTGTCTCCCAAATTCTCGTGTACTTTCTCTTTTCACGATATGATTAAAAATCAATAATCCCAAGCATTTCCCTATGGATTTCTTTAAAATAACACAGAATCGGGATTTTGGTGTGCTTTATTTTTCATTTCACATTTTTATCTCTTCTAAGCATTGAAAGAAAACAGTAATGACTTTTACCCTGACCTCTTCATATCTTCCTCATCTTCATTTGACGTATACGCTTGATATTAATTGGTTCTTAATTAATCTTCTTGCTTCGGGATTTGAAATAGCTTCCGAGTATTGGTGGCCAGTCTCTCCATGGCTCATTTTTTTTCTAACAATGTTGATTGAAAATTAATTCAATGGAGACGAAAATGACGATGTTTTCTGCACCAGTGTGGCCTGTGGGTGCTCAATTTAAAAAATCCTGTCAATTAAGGTCAGAGTTCCAACTAAAGTTTGCATGCACACACACTAAGAGGCATTACACGAAGGCCTGAAGGCATAGTCCATGTGCAGAATTCTTTTCATCAGCTACTGAAGATATTATTCATCATTTGCAAAAAAAGGCAAGCGTATTTGCTGCTAGGGTTTGAATTTCTACTCAAGCAATATGAACTTACTGGGTGTAACCGTCTCTTGCATGAGGTCTTTAAGACCTGTAATTTAAAAAACAAGCAAACAAGAAAAAATAAAATAAAAAAACCTTTCTAAAGCCAGCCAGAGATTTCAACATTTGACTAAGGTTTAGATCTTACTGATTTTCTTCTTAGCCAGTGGGAGTCATTTCATTTTTTTTTTTTTTTGGTCTCTTCACAGCGAAGAATTTCTAGAAAACTATATTCAGATGGACCATAACAATCAGGTGATTTTTATTTTCCTATTTGAAGATTCGATTTTGCTCTTTTAAAAATCCATATTTATCCATTGTCTGCCTGTAATCTCCTGTAAATCCAAATGTGTTACATGATGGATAAGTGTGGACTAATCCAATTGCTGTAACAATGGCCAATAACCAATGGAAAAAATATATTCTGAACTTATTTTAAACAAAGCACAAATGCACAAAAGCCTTTTAATGTTTTCCTAATTTCAATATTAAAACATCATGCCGCTGCCATCATGAGCCTGGGGATCGTGAGGACCCATGTATCAACACCATCTTTTTTAGATTTCAAGTTAAAAATGTAGAAACTACATGAGGTTTTGGATGGAAACCCTTATTTCATTTTAAGCTATATTCATAATATGCGTGCCATTAACACGGTGTATCAAGCAATCAGCACATCTCTCTCTTCCTAAATAAAAGTGAACATATCAATCTTCTTCCCTTTGCCAGGGAACGCTAGTTTCCCATTCAACAGCCATTTCCTCATCTTGTTCAGTAAATGAACACGGGATGTGGTGTCCACACTGTTCTCTGCAGGCAGGTGCACACAGACAGGTGACTACCTGGGGGCCCATAGCGTGGGGTACTATTCATTCTGGAGGTTCCATGAAATAGCTGAGCAGGGGGATCTGACTTAATCAGAAAGTGGCTTTGACTTTGTGCCCCTCAATGTTGGGTTTGGTTTTGCCTTTTTTTCCCTTCCCTTCAGTGGAGATATGACTACTGGATATCAAGCAGTCACTTAGAACATGAAGACAATCTTGAAAATTGAAATCAAGTCCTAAGGACGGCAGTGTGGGGTGACAAAAAGAACCCGAGGGTCTGGTGACTTCAGGGAGGGTGTTCATTTTAATTTTGTGAGAAACAAAAACAAACCCTTATACCTTTTAGTCCTTTTTATGTTTTTTTGTTGTTGTTGTTGTTGTTTTTACTTCAGGCTACTGAGTCTGAAAGCGATGCAGGCGGAGGTGACCCAGGTGGAGCTATTTTTAAAATATTTTCTTTTTGTACATGGACATTTAATTCAAACTGCAAAAATCCTCATCTTAAAAGAAGACATAGTTATATGTAATTGTGTGATTTTTTTGAAATAGATATAGTATCTCAAGCACTAGTCTAGAAGCAGTTTGTGTGAGAAGCTTGGTGCATTTGGCTTTCCTGTGTCCTGAGAACTGGTGCAGAGTTGCATTGCATAGAAATGAACTGGTGTGAGAAGATGGGGATGGCACAGGAAGAAATGAACCCTTTGGGCTGAAACTGCTGCCCGTTTAGCTGCAATTGTTTGAGAGATGACAACCATTGAGATTGGGCCAGGTGATCTGCATTGGGACAGCAGGAAGAATGCAGACTCTTTTGAAGTAAGGGGCCTGAATGCTGAAGGAGTATCCTGCTCTTTAAAGTTGTCTTTATTCCACCTTGGATTAACAAGTTGGTAGCCCACTTAGTACTATAGAGTATGCAAGAAAGAGAGGGTGATTGGATTTGCAACCTGGTTTTGTTTATTGTAAATGGCCATGGGCAGTGTGAAGCAGGCTTATTGGAGTACCTGTGTGGAGGCCCAATGGAGCAATGAGGATAAACTGTGGGTTGCTGTGGAGATGCCAGGACTATGGGATGGCTGCCAAGGAGAGCTGCTGGCCCTGGATGGAGTATACCTGGAGCTTTGAGCAGCTGTGCTGGAGAGGTAAAATTGGAACTCCAGAGACCCATACTGGTTAGAATTATTGGAATGGAGACTTATCACTGTTTAAAGTTGTCAGACTTGGAGTTCTAGAGTTTGATATTTGCCATGTTTGTTTAAATCTTGTATTGGTTCAATCTTTGCTATGCCCAATGACATCTTTTGTGGTGTGAATGTTTATTCTGTGCTATTATGGTTTTGTTGTTGTTTGTGTTAGAGTTCAGTTAAATGACCTAACACTATGTGAATGTTTGAACATCATTGGGATTGATGGAAATTATGGGGGCTTTTAAAGTTGGACTGAATGCATTGCATTTTATATCTTGGATGGTTATCAGTTAATGGGGGCCAGGGGTAGAATGTGATGGTTTGATTCAGGTGTCCCCATAAACTTATGTGTACTGTTTGGTCCCCAGCTGATGGCAATTTTGGATTTGGAGCCTTGTTGGGTATGTGTCGTTGGGGGCGGGCTTATGGAGTTTAGAGCCAGCTTCCCGTTGCCTGTGTTTGGCACAGTCTTCTGTTGCTGTTGTCCACCTGATGTTGGCCAGGAGGTGATGTCCAGCCTTTGCTCATTCCATCATTTTCCCTGCCATCATGGAGCTTCTCCTCAAGTCTGTAAGCCAAAATAAAACCCCTTCCTCCATCAGCTGCCTTTGGCCAGGTTCTTTCTACCAGTAATGAGAAAGCTGACTACAAGGTTAATATAAAATTCTCAAAGTGATTTAATGATCACTGAGCATGGGAAGGGTATTTGTAAAACATCCTTCTCATGAAAATAATTATGAAAGACTGTAACTCTTCAGGAAATCCAAACAAAGATGTTCCAGATCCAGCTGTACAAACAGGAGATTTAAATCAGTTATCATAAAATGTCATTGCACCATCAAGTGCTAACCTTACAGTGCAATATTATTTAGTGGGGGCATATTCATAAAAATTTTAGGCATATGCCCCAGAGTGAGAGCAGACTCCTTGAACCCTAGTTCATAGTCTATAGGTCAGAAAACCTTTATATTTGTAGGTTTTCTACAGAGGAACTGGGGTTCAAATATGACCTTGTAAAGTCAATATGTGATCATTAAGCAGTTTCAAAAATAAAGCAGTAAATGAAAACATGAAAGATACATAGGTCAGGCAGTCGTATCAGCAAGATCGTCAAAGCCCCTCAATTACTCTGTGTTTCAGCAGGTGAATTTAAATGAATGAACATTGTCTATGGCTCTGATTCATGTAGCTTCATCACGGTTACTCACAATGCCATTCAAAAATATTTATTCAAAGCACGTCTTTTAATCTCAGCACATGGAAGGCAGAGGGAGAATTTCCACGCCAGCCTGAGACTACATAGTGAGTTCCAAGTCAGTTTGGGCTAGAGAGAGAGTCTATCTTTCATCATTTAAATAACTTTGAATGGGGTGTTGGAATGTTTTCTTTACAATTTTGCAACATGTAAATTCATGTCCAACATTTATAGCATTGGCATAGTATTGATGACTATTAAATTTATATATAACTGTATTTGGAGTCCAATATTACATTTTTAAGCAGTACTTTCACCCTGATAGCCCATTTTCCAACCAGCCAAAAACAAAACAAAATCATAGATTTAACCCCAAAATTTAAGATGCTCTTTACTGAAAAACAAAGATCTTATTACATTGAAATACATCCTCAGTCTGCCGCACACCATAAGCTCATATATAATTTTTAGGTTTAATAAATTCTGTGCTGAAATAAAATGGAGCAATGATAACGAAGCTTCAAAAAGTAGAATGTGGTTTACTTTCACTACGTGATTTTTCTCCAGTTTAAAGTTTAGTTGCCATGAATCTGTCATCGAAATGGTGGCGCACACCAACCAAAAATATCAGCTCCCAGTACGAGGGGGGTGCTGTATCCCAGCCATGTAATTTATTCGGTAAGATGAATAAATTTTAGGGGGGAAAAGTTCTTTGAATGTCCTGAATGTGTTTGACTAAGGATCTTATTGCAGAAAATCTGAATCCTATTCATTAAACTTTATGTAGGCTATGCCACCCACCTTTTCACTCCTAAGCCTGTTTCTCAGCTTCTGTCCCCAATTCCAGTCCTGCAATATCACCTGGGTTCACTGGGAACAAAGACATTAATGCTTCAATGACATTTAGCTTCTCTTCCAACTTCCCCTTCCTTCTTCTCCATTCTAACAGGCTTCGGGGTCTTCTGAGGCTTAAACTAGACACCTCTACTATTCCTCACGCCCGCAAGAAACCCCTCCTGACTCCTCACCTCTCAGATTCTTGTTCCTTCTCTCATCCAAGGTCACACATTGTGATAGTTAACCTTGTTTAATAGGATCAGGATTGACCTCTGGGCATGTCTGGTGAGGAATTTCCTGAGATGGTTAGCTAAAGATACACCCTCAGAGTAAGCAGCTCCTTCCAGTGGGTGGCCCAAAGGTGCAAGTGAAAAGCAGTGTTCCTGCTGACCCCCACTTCTTCCGAGTGAGAGTGCCCATCACTGCCTTCCCTAACTCATATCAGACTCGGGCTTCCTGGACCTTACCGGGACTCATCCAGGTCTTTAATAGATGATTGGGAATGCTGAGATATCCATCTACCTGGGCTGAGTAACCTATCCAGCATGCAGACAGCCATTGTTGGACACCCCAGCCCTATGGAGCCAGCCAATCTAATAAATCCATTTTTAAAATGTATTGGTTCTATTCTTTAGTGAAGCCTGCTAAATACACATGCCAATTGAAGTTGAATTTTCTCAAGGCATATTTCATCATAATACTCTCATGTAACTTTAAAAAACTCAGACTAAATTGCTCAGCCCAGCAGTCAGGGCCCCATTCCGCTCTGCCTTACCATGCTTGTCTGTCTTCTGATGCAACAGAGTCTCTCCAGAGGACCCCTGCCTGTCTATCCTGAGCCCTAGCCCATGGAATGTTCTTTGCTGAAAACGCTTTCCTGATAGATTTGTGACAACCTTTCCATGTCCTATAGCGATAGAAAACCTCTGTCCTCTGGACCTGTGTGTGAATCCCTTAATTTCACTAACACTGTACACTCATGTGTGATTTGCTGTTTTGGTTTGAATCTGAAATATACCCCGTAAGTACATATTTGGAATGCTTGGTTCCCACCTTGTGACACTATTTTGAGGCTGTAAAGCCTTGAAGTGGTGGGGCTTGAGAAAGATCTCCAGGTACAGGTTTATGGAAGTTATAGCTACACCCCTCCCCCAATGGTGGTCCTGTTCTCTAGGCTTCCTGGTTGGCTACAACGTGAACAAACCCTGCCACTAGCTCTGAAAATCAATGTTGACATCAGGGACTGAAATCTCTCTGAATCTGTGAGCCAAAATATACCTTCCCTCCCCGACATTGTTTCTGTCACACTTTTGGTTTCAGCATTCACGATAGACATGCTTTCTTATCCTTGGTAGGCTAAAATCTTCTGAATGAAGGTGTTATCATATTCATGGTCCTGTGACTTAGAGAACCAACAAATAGCATAAACATAAACAAACTTTGCTAATGATAGGCTGATACTGTTCTCCTTTAGGAAATAATAATAAATTATTATTATTATTATTATTATTATTATTATTATTATTATTATTTAAAACCATGCAAACAAAAGGATTCCCTAAATTGCCATTGTAATGTGTTCATGTCACTGTTTCTAACATATTCTGTGTAAGATAAATGAAAAAAAAAAAGATCTCCTAGCAGGACTTTTAAGTTCCTGTGGTGGTTTTGTTCCCTGAGTTAATGGTTTTCACTCCTTTGGAGGGCAAAGCTCTGAAAAGAACTTTTTAAAAAAAAATTAAAAGAGGATTTTGCAACCTACTTGCAACAAAACATAAGTTTAGTCAATACAATGGCAGTGAAATAAAATTATGAGAACAATACCCTTAAAGGAGTCATTCTTTTTTTTTTCTATTTTCTATTTTAGATGCCATTTCAGAGGTCAGTGAATTGCTTTTTGCTCGGCATGAAAATAAGGCTTTTAAAAAAATTCTGTTTCCTGAACTGTGTTAAAAAAATAATTATTAAAATCCTTAAAATAAAGTCACTTACGTAACCCTCTGTCTTGAGAGGTCTACGCATGAGGACAAGTAAAAAGATAAATTTTCAAAATCAGGGAGGGAGAATAAAGATCTATCCTTCGCTACAACGATACCAAAAGCGTTTAGTGATCTTTGAAAGGTGAAGGTTTTCTTTTTCCCATTTAAATAATCTGCACCTCAGTGATTTCCACTGGACATTAGTAGTCTTTCGTGAGTGATCTCTCTGTCAACAGTGCAAGCACCAAGAAAGGCCCCATGTTAATAAAAATCCAATCTGCAGCACCACAAGCTTACAAAACACTGAATTACAAAAGAATTCACCACAGTGTGTTTACAAATAATTGGATTCCTGATTGCATTTAAATATCACTCAGTTTCCGACTTCTCAGAAGCTCAGTGGCCATGCAACAAAGCTCACTTGGCACACGGTGCTCGAATGTGTGTGCAAGCTGCGTAAAGCGAAATGGAGCAAATATGGAAATGCCGCTCGACATCTCCAGCAAACACAGCGACAGCTCGGGACTCAGATCCTGCTGACCTCTAGAGGGCCAAGAAAGGGGAGTGATATGTCTTGGATATAGACGCTCTTGAGTATTAAAAATAACAGATATCTGGTCAGTAACACTGTGTCAGGGAATCGACAAACTTTTGGGATTAAAGCCAGAATCACCTCGATTCAAATCTCTTTCTCCAAGTTTTAGAATATTCAACTTAACGTCGTCATACTGTCAAGGCTAAGACTTTGAAACAGTGGCTTTTTTTTTTTCTAATTTTGCCTTCTACCGATATAATTATCAAGGCGCATAACTTTTTTTGATGTAATGGAAATGACAGCATAGGATTTGTCTCTGTGAATGCAGACTACAGGACTACCTGTGTTGTTGTACATATCTGTAGTGTATGTTACACAGTATATATCCCCTTCTTGTCAAAAACTGTACTAACGTATCTGTGTGTGACCTTGATTTCTGAATAGGCATTCAAGTTGGGATGTGACCAGTAATGTAGACAAGCTCACTGGCTTTCTCACATCTGAAGCTTTCCCAGAGGCCCTTTCTACTTCTCGATATCATAGAGCCTAATCTTTATTGATCTGAAGCCAAAATTAGAAAACACTGAATAGCATGATTACCCATAGTATGAAATATTTGCAAGTATAAGTCACCCCATTTCATTTATATAAAAATACTGGACAGCAAACTGTGTGATCAAGCTCCTTCTGTTGAGAATTACTTAAAAATCAATGAGGAATTTTCAACTTTTGAAAATGCCAGTATTTTAAAGCTGCACTCTACTCCTTTTCGGCTAGTGTTCGAATGGCCATTGTTTGTGGCCATGAATTTATAGCTCAACCAACATGTCAATAGTTTTCTGTGGCATAAGTCTAAAATTTCTCTGCCCTGTCTTGACATCTTCAAGGCTTCCAAGACCCCAGACACCTCACACCGCCCCCATCTGATGTACTGCCCTATAATAACACTTTAAAAAAATTAGGGCTGGAGAGATGGCTCAGCGGTTAAGGCACTTGCCTCCAGTGCCTAAGACCCCGGGTTCAATTCCCCAGGTCCCACATAAGCCAGACCCACAAGGTGGTGGCGCTGGTGTGCTCTCTCTCTCTCTCTCTCTCTCTCTCTCTCTCTCTCTCTCTCTCTCTCTTTCTCTCTGTATTTCTCTGCTTGAAAATGAATAAATGAAATTAAAAAAAATTAAATCATGGTAAAACCTTCATAATAAATTTTTAATATATGCTCCCCATTATTTTCAAAGCCCTTGTGCTTTTCTAACACGTGTGAAAATTTATAATTTGATACATTTTATTTGACTATCTGCAGCCTGTGTCCTGCACTGGATTGTGAATTGCATGAATATAGGGGTCATGATTGTACTATCTCCCAGTATTTTCACTTACAGTACATACTCCATGAGAAGTGTCTTAAATGTACACAGGTCAAGTAGACTCTGTCAGTGCTGGATATAGCCTCCTGGCTTTCCAGCTGTCTTCATTAATTTGGCCAGTGCCCCCTGAGAGTAAGAATTCTTTATACTGTGACAATCAAAACGTGGTAACACAAGGAGAAATGGGGAAAATGTCAGTGTGGAGAGGGAGGGGAGTGGAAGAGTCCAACCATGTGGCAGCCATGGGAATTCAGGAGGGAACTGTGACCAGGACAAGTTAGCTGATAGCCTCTCCTGCAGCCATGCCTTTGAGACTCACCGCAGGTTCTACTTCAAGGTCAAGCTCTCCATGTGGCTGCAGCCACTGCTAAGCACAGGGGAGATGCCGCGGCCTTTCCTGGCATCCTAGGAAACCCGGGGGTCCCTTCTTGCCAACCTAGACTTTCTTGGTCCAGCACTCAGCCCTCACCTCTCTCCTTGTGCATGGCTTGAAACTGTGCTGTGGTCTGTGGCTTTCACACCTTCTTTTGTTCCTTCTTCCTTGATCCTTCCCACCTCTCTGATCTACAGGTGGAAAAGGGGAAAGAGCCCTCCTCCTGACTGGCCACGTGTGGAAGTGATATGCGTCAGTTCCAAAGACTGATATGTGGAATCTTCCTCATGGATTCCCTCAGTCGGTTGTGCAATCTTCAGAAGTTGCTGTAATGCTTCACACATGTCTGCTTTGCCATGGGCAATGAGTAGAGATGAGTTGGAATCTCTCACAAGTGCAGTTTTAAATAGAAAATTCTAAGATTACTGTAACGTTTCCTTCATTTCACATCATTCAAGGACTCCTTGGCAGAGAAAAAACATGTCAAACTCAGTCAGTTCCATTAATCTTTACTCTTCTGTCAAGAAGAAACGACTATAATTCAGACTTGATTTTCAAAATAAAGGGAAAAAATAAAGCTTATATAACAAAAATTGTGGGACTAGGAGGGTCCAGAACTCTGACAAGTTAAAAACCGTCAGTAGATAGAGGAGGTCTTGACTCAGCAAAGTCACAAGGACTTTATTTAGTGGAAACTCTGAATGTAGGAGTGAAGGAGCCAGGACAGAGCTCTCTGACTGATATGGGAAGAGCTTGCCTGACCCACAGGTTGGAGATCCTCAAGTCCAAGGAGGCTTCCTACACGGGCTTTCCTGTGAGGCGTAGCCTTGAGGAAAACTAGCTGCTCTGTGTTCTGTCTGGGCTTTCCTGTATCAGTTGAAACATTGCCAAAATCCTTTTTCCACTTCTATTGTTTAAGAAACATTTAGACCAGGGACAGAGACTGGTTCAGAGATTGAAGGCACTTGCTTGCAAACCCTGATGGCCCTGGGTTGGATTTCTTAGTAAAGCCAGATGCACAGAGTGGCCCATGTGTATGGAGTTCATTTGCAGTGGTACTAGGCTCTGGGGCACCCATTCTCATTCTCTCTCTCTCTCTCTCTCTGTCTCTCTCTCTCTCTCTCTCTCTCTCTCTCTCTCTCCTTGTCCTTGCAAATAATTAAATAAGAATATTTAAAAGAAATGGTTAGACCAAATCCCAGTGCTGAGTGACAAAGCTATGACCTTGAAGGGGCATTTGTCACCCATTTGAGTTGCTTTAAGGCACAAATGATAGAGACTCCATTCCTAATGGGAACTGTGTAGCCCTCAACCAGACTCACAAGAGAGACTGTTTCTAAGCATCCCTGCAAAAGCAGTTTATGGAGAATTTAAGAAAGGATTTTAGAATATGTGTGATCGGGAGAATGAAGAATGTTTTCATCCTGAAGAACTGAGGGAAGTGGTTATGGGAAGTTCAGATTTGTGAGACCCTGATAAGAGACACAGAGGATATAGAGTTAAAGGAAGTTGAGACCGGCCTGAAACCCCAATAATCTCTGAGTTTATCTGAGTTTATCTGAAACCGGTAGGTATTTCCCTTCTTAATCCAAAAACTCCAGCCCCTCTGGCAGGCGACAGCCCCGAGATAGACAGACAATTCAAGGCAGACAGACAATTCAAGGCCTAAACTCACCCCAGCTGTAATAACAAACCTGGACAATGAAAGTCTAAAGGTTACAGTTCCTCTGCAGCTAACACCATCCAGTATATGTCTAGAGTCACATAGAAAGCCCCCCAACTTACCTATGCAAACTAGGCATCCACAGACTACTGGCCCCTGCCAATCCACTCATGAGACGTCCACAGACTACCCTGCCCCTACCAATCCCCTTGCTGCCTATGCCCCTGCCTCTGCCTTTTCCTCTATATAAACAACCTTTATCTGTACAATAAACGAGAGCTTTCCACTGTCATGTTCTCCCGGGTGGCTATGTCCATCGGCCTACTGCTATCCCAAGATGCTGTTCACCCAGCTCCGTGGATGAACCGGGGTGTTAGTGTACAATGACCTCCGAAGTAATCCATGGATCACAGCTTATGTCCGCGAAACACATCAAAGGAACACCCATGGCAATGGGAAGATAGTTCTCAGCTTCTCTGCCTTCCTACACACACAGCAGTGGTCAAAGTGAAGTGCTTTAAGGAGCCAGCAACAGCAGCAGAAGGTAAGGTTAGGCTGCGTCATATCCTTTACCTTTTGTGGGAGAGTTAAAAAATTCAATTAAAAGAAAAAAGAACTCTAAAATCAACTGTGAACACGAGTCTCAACAGCCTCGGAAAGGAAACCACTACTCAAGAAAAGAGGATTTTCCAAAAGTTCCCATGCAGTACCCTCAGGGGATTGCTTCCAGGAACCAAAATCGAGGAGGCTCAGGTCCTTTCCATAAAAAGACTCGCATTGCACCTTCCTCCCTTGTATTTCTAGTCACTTTGGATGACATGATAGTTAATGCAATGCAGGTCAATATTTCTTATACCATATTATTGAGGGGGGAAACATCTATGTGTGCCGTCCAGGTGCATTCAAACAGTTTTGGTTTTAGCTCACTGAATTCATACCTGCACAGGACTGAGGACCGATTGCAGCTCATCCCCTATTCACACTGTTACCCTCTCACATCACAGCCTCAGTTTCCCCAAAGAATTTAGACCTCTGTTGTAGTCAGCTTCCTAGTTGCTGCGCAGAAAGAACCCAAACAAAAGCGGCTTGTGGAGGAATGGGTTTGTTTGGCTTACGGACTCGAGGGGAGACGCCATCCTGGCAGGGAAAACGATGGCATGAGCAGAGGGCTGGACATCACCTCTGCCACAGCACTGCAAACAGCGGCAGGAAGGTGTGCCAAACACTGGCAAGGGGAAGCTGGCTTATAACCCCCATAAGCCCACCCCCAACAACACAGCTCTAGTGAGGTTGTAAAATCCAAACTGCCATCAGCTGAGGATCGATCATTCAGAAAACATTCATTTGTTTGTGGGGAACACCTGGATCAAACCATGACAGCCTCCATCCATCACAATGCTAGAGAACACCCCTCAAAGCTAAGATCCCTAAGACACTGTTAAAGACAACCAGGTGCCCTCCAAAGTTTCCTTGCCTATTCCAAGTGAAAATGCGTGTCCCTCTAGGTTCTGAAGTGGGGAGAAGGGACCACACATCTACTGATCAACCACAAAAACTATCATTGCTTATCATGGAATCCAAGTCAACATCCCTGTGCCCCAAAGATTAAAGGCACTGAAAGAATGAGTGGTGGAGTTCCTCAGTGACTGTGACCCAGTGTCTCTCATTGCTGTGACCAACTCATGGAGGTGGGTGAGTCTTTCTGCTTTGTAAATATCTAAGAGAAAAACATAGCCTCATGCCCCTCCCCAAGCATGTCTGCTGTGCACACTCCACAATGCCAGGGCCTATTTTTCCCTCCATAAACTATCTTACTGAAGCAGAAATTATGTCTAAGCCAATCAGAAGTGGCACATCACAGTTTCCTAAAAGCTGAACAAATTTGTCATTTCTTAACTATTCAACACATATGTATTGAAATGCTTGAGGCAAGCTAACTTTATTTTTTAAAGCTGTTTATTAAGCTCCCAGATTTGGATGTTGAGACTTTAAACCACAGTAGCTCGGGCTCCAATGAGGACCTGTGTAGGAGGAAGAAATCACAACTCTAAAGAGAAAGCCACAGAGGCTGGGGTCCCACAGCCCCTTCCCATGGATATGCCTCTCATTTCCCAAGCACAGGTCCCACTAGACCTCACCTTTTAAGTGTCCATCATCCTCCACCGCCACACTAAGGACCAGGTCCCCAACACACCCCCTGGAGACAACACTCAAATCAGCCTAACTCACAGCGCTTTTAAGAGTTGTAGATTTTACAGTCAGGCTCTGTGGTCACTCTGATGTGTGAAAGTTGTGTCCACACATTGCTGGTAGATATAGAGAATAAAAGAACTTCCCACTGCAACAACAATCTCTTCTCTGTATTGACCTATTTGTCAGCTTCCTAAAGTTCAAGCTATTATTAATCTATGATGCCCTACCCTTCTTCTCCCCTTCTCTAGGGGCACAGACCCTTCTCTGTGTCATCTTCTCCTCTGCTCTATCCTTAAGGGATACAATCACGTTCAACATTTTACAATGTACCAACTATGTGAACCAGATAGAATCCATCTTCTGAACTCCCAACCTGCATCAATCAGCCAATCAGAAATCTGTTTGGGGCTTCTCATGAGGCTCTCAAACAGCAGATGAAAACCCTGAGCTCATTTGCTCATCTTTTCCTCTAAAGATGCTCTTTTGTGTGCATTGCTTACTTTCAGAAGTAGAACCGATGTCAGTCAGATGTACACCATCTTGACATTGTTGACTTTTTTAATCTTTATTATCCTTAATCAGATACATCATATGAACAAATCTTGTGATGGTACCCCCCATTTCCCTCCTTCCTGTCCCCAACCCACTGGGGGGCTCTCCTTGTGGGTGTACTGGATCAGTCCATGAGTTAGGCAGTCATGAATAGCACAGGAGGCTTCCAGGTTCCCCGCATTTGTGTGTTGTTGCTGAAGGGGTCAATGACTCTGGATATTCTCCCCCACCATGGCTCTTACATTCTTTCTGCCCCCTCTTCCACTCAGTTCCCTGAGACATGGTGGGTGAGTTTTAAGTCTGCTTCATTGTTGAGATATTAATTGTCTCTGTCCTTCTGCTTTGGGTTGTGTGGGCTCTCATCAGCAAGTCCAGGCTCTACCAACTAGTCTTTCTCATGTATTTCCATTTCTCTCTATCCTCACTGTTCCTTCCTTGTTCAGCTGAGTGTACACCTCCTCTGGGCTTTTGTCTGAACCACTCTCTCTGGCTTCAGGTTGTCTGCCTCCTGCACAGACAGTGTGCCTTTGAAAAAACAGTCTTTCCAGGAGACGAGCCCCATATTGTACATCTCTGCTTCCTATCACTCAGTTGTCCCCTGTTGCTCTTAAGAGTTGCTGTCACAGCCTGGTCTCTTGGGATTTATTTGATGTTCAGTTATAAGGAAATTTTCAGTTTTCCTATATGCTAGGCTTGTCCTTAGCTCTGCAATTTTATTTATTTATTTATTTTTTGCAAAATCATTTATCTGCTAGAAACATTTTCTGTTTTCCATTTGTCTTTTGTTCGCTTTTCTGGTCTCAGATTCCAGAAAACTTCCTCCAGGAAGACTTCAATGATTCATATTAGTCTGAGCTAATAACCTTTTCTAAATGTTTTCAAAGAATTTGAAGTTGCCCTGCCATTGTCAAGGCTCCCTCTTAAACTCAAAGGCATGAAAAGCTTAACTGGGATCCTTTCCACGAATGAAGGAATGAATGAATGAATAACAAATGAATGAATGAATGAGTCACTGGCAGTTAGTTATCCCCCAACTTACATCTGAAAGCAGAAATAGGAATACCTAAGAGAAAAATTAAGATTTCCAGAAATTATTTTAATCACACTTCCTCATTATTAGTCAAGCCACTCATTCTGCCCTATGTGTGATCTGTACCCAAAATGTTCCATGCTGACAGGTGATCATCTCACCTTTCAGTTTGCTAATCAATATCAGATACGCCCAGCAATTTTTAAGCAAATAGGCTGAAGAATTATAGGTTTGTGTTGATTTCCATACATGTTTGTAAATCTGCTTGCTGAATGTAGCGGTCAGCTTCCTAGTTGCTGCACAGAAAGAACCCAAGCAAAAGCGGCTTGTGGAGGAATGGGTTTATTTTGGCTTACAGACTCGAGGGGAGACTCCATCCTGGCAGGGAAAACGATGGCATGAGCAGAGGGGTGGACATCACCTCTGCCACAGCACTGCAAACAGCGGCAGGAAGGTGCACCAAATACTGGCAAGGGGAAGCTGGCTTATAACCCTCATAAGCCCGCCCCTGACAACACAGCTCTAGTGAGGTTCTAATTCCTGAATTGCCATCAGCTGAGGATCGATCTATCAGAACACATTCAATTGTTTGTGGGGGACACCTGGATCAAACCATGACACTAAGTCATGCACATAAGTGACAATACCTTGGAAACATTCTCTATCAATTAAGATCATCATGGAGGATAACAAAAGAAAGTGATGTATGGGACCCCACTAAAGCTGACTGCTGAAACCTTCAAAGCAATATATGTTTATTGGGATAAAAACTATATATGGGGATGGGAAGATGGGGCAGAAGTTAAAGGCACTTGCTTGTACAGACTACCAGCCTGGATATAATTCCTAAGCCATCCATGTAAACCAGACCAAAAATGTGTTTCAAGTGTCTGGTGCTCATCTGCAATGGAGGAAGGCCCTGGCATGCCTACACACACACACACACACACACACACACACACACACACACACACGTGCAAATAAATTTTAAAAATTAAAGTGCAAATATATAGTATAAACATGTAAGTATATACATATCCATATATTTCATATTGTAATTAGTAAATCTTGTTTCTAAAGACAATATATTTTCTCAAGTAGGAAACTGTTCCCTGAGCATCATGACTCAGATGCAAGAAACCCCTGTGACATTACCTGTCCTACCTGTCCATCATCTGAAACATCAAACTTCCGTGGTTGACCACAGGGCATTGCCTTCAGAATCAAGGCTCCATGTGATGACATTCTCACAACCTCACAGTAATGGGAGCAGATGAGAATAACCAGAAAGTCTGGAAACCACCAGCAGTCAACGGTCAGAAGTGTGTGCAGTCCCTTTGTTAACTTGAGCCAATGCAATCGTTACCTAAGATCATCTCACACAAGAAATATGACTTCAGTTATGCTCTGATCAACCAATTTGTAGTCACACTATAAATAAGTCAAAGAAAAAACTGTCAAAAAAAGTGTAGTCTTCATCTGTTATATGAATAAAAGACAGAGGGTTCCTTTTTAAGTCAAACCTGCCTAAAATTAACTGAATATATTATTAAACTGGTCATGAAATCATAATATCTCCATTATACATAAAACAATAGTCCTTTGGCTTCACAAAAATTGTTGACAATGAAAATATAATTTATCTCCCATCATATAAATTGTACCTTATGAGCATTATATAATAATTTTATTAGTAGAAATAATGAGATGAAATCCACAGATAGGGGTAGCTTTCAAAGGTTTTCTCTCGTCTATTCTCTCTAACTTTATCCTCAGCACAACCTTGTGCAAATGAAGACAAGGGTATTGAGCAATTTGCTTAATGGCAGGTCTGGGAATAAGATGTAGGTCCTCTGGGTGTGTTCAATAATTACTTGTTTATGAAGTGACCTCTAGGGAATCCCTTAGAAAAAAAATGCAATGAGTCCTAGGCCAGCTCATAGACTCCCTTATGTCAATTTATGTTAAAACAAAGTTACCCACTTAAAACATTTTTTGATTATGTGATAATTTTATTCATAAATTATCCCTAGCCAGCCATAATGGCCAAATTATGTTAAAGCCTTCTTTTCAACTCACCCCTTAAAATATCAATTTTAAATGAATTACAATGGCCTGTATCACAGAAAATATATGCTATAAAATGTGCTAAAATGTGAAGATGTATTTTAATAAGATACAAAATTAAAAGCAAATGTAAATTGAGCAGAGAGAAGAAAAAGTTCATTTTATTTTTAAAAATAACCAAAAAAATCAGATATAAGGACACAATAAAAGTGAAGATAGACAATGAAAATTCTCAATACAAATTTTGTTACCTGCAAAATTAAAATAAGAGAGAACACTTCTTTTAAATAAGGTGGAAGGAAGATTTTTGATGAAGTTCATTGAAGACGTTTAAAGCCAAAAAGAGTGTTTTTCATGTGAGTAAATGATCTTGGTCAGCCAATATAATTGGTGTATGGAAAATTTTTATAAATGAGACTTTCGAAATGAATATCCAGGTCAGAACTTCAGCAGAAATATAATTAAGACAGAACTTCATAAATAGTACAACTGTGTCTGCTCAGTGTTTTGTTAAATCATCATTTGAGGAAATCGAGGCTGAGATCTTCATGGCAGGTTAGGATCGATCCAGAGCTCATACACAGGTTAGCTATATTTGCAGGGCTTGACAAGGAGGAGAAAGGTTAGCTGATGACACAGCCTACCTCCTTTTCTTCACTCTCGTTTGTCAGGGCAGTTACAGCTGGGAAGGTGGTCTAGGGCAGCAGAACAGGGAGGACCTTGAGGGAGGCCTTGGTTCTGCAGGAACTGAGGGGGCAAGGCACCTGGTTGCCAGCCGCAGTGGGCTTTGGTGAGCACAGCCCTGGATGGTGGTCCTGCCCATCAGTAAAAGGGAAGGTCTTCTAAAGCTGGTCCCGTCCTTCTCCAGTCTGCAGGATGGTACTTTCTGTAGCATTTACTTAGAATTTGGGGTCTGCAAAGCAGTTTCATACACATAAGCTCATTGAATCCTCTTAGGACACCCGTGAGATAGAAAACTCAACTGTGAGTAAAGAGAAGAATTTTAGAAATGAGACTAAAGCCCCCAAGGTTAGAGAAGCAGAGCTCAATTTCACATGAATCACCACCAATCCTTCATCCTTTGGAGGTTTTGGCAACTAAGCACTAAGCCATTCCTAAAGAGGTGACAGACTCCATGCTGGAGCCCAGAGACAGAAACCAGATTTGAGACCTCATCCAAGATCGTTGACCTCGGGACTCTGGAAAGATTTGAGGCAAATGAAATTTAGATTCTAAGTACCCTAGCAAAGACAATATCATAGTCTGCTCAGGCTCCCATGACAAAACGCCAAAGAAGGGGTGTCTAGAATCGCAGAAATGCACTGGTTCATGGTTCCAAAGGACAGAAGTGCCAGATTGAGGTGCTGGCCCATTCCTGCTGCCAGGTAGAGCTCCGAACCTAGCTTGCCCTTGGCTTCTGCTGTGGGCACTTTCCTGGGTCTGCATTTTGCTTCTATCTAAATACTTGGTGCCCAGTGATCAACTTTGCTCCATCCTTCATCCCCTTACCCCCACTTTCTCCAAACTTTGGTAATCAGCATTCTACTTTCAAGTCCAATGGGGTCAAAACTTTTGGATTTCATATAAGTAAGTGAGGTCATGAAGTCTTTCAACTTCTATTTTTGACTTCTTTAAACATAATGATCCCAGTCAATCCACAGTGTAACTAAGCACTAGACTTCCATCTTTAATGGATAAATAATATTCCAAAGTATATATGTACTACTTTTTCTTCATTCATTAGTTTACAAACATTTAAGTTTCCATTTCTGGACTACTGTGAATACTATCGCAATGAATTGTGCATATGTTGTTTTGAAATGTTCTCTTCCTTCTCCAAGGGGCTTCTGGTCAACTGTGAGACTCTCTCACAGGCTCCTTCTCCAAAGGGCTTCTGGTCAACTGTGAGACCCTCTCACAGGCTCCTTCTCCAAGGGGCTTCTGGCTTGAACATCTGCATTGAAAGGACATAACTATTCAGTTCAGGAAATGAATCCACACATCAAACACAATTTGTCCTATTACAAATACATATCACATATGTCAGGTTTCACCATTATGATCTCACAGCCAATGGAAACATCATTTTTGTCAATATGAGTCAATCTAGCTTAAACGTCTTTTTTTTTATTTTTCAAAAGAAAGACATCACTGTGAGATGTATCTTTCATGCTTGAGGTGGTGTTTCCTTTTCAAGGATCTCTGGCTGATTCAACATTGTCATCTGTGTTTAGCACCCATTAGAGTTGACTGAGCCCAGAGCTCCTTGGCTCTCTTTAATTCCACAGATATTTGATTGCCTTTCTTGTGTCACAAATGTGCAAAGAACTTTTCATTCAAGATTCATCGACAGAAAATCTCAAAAGTGAGTCATATGGGATGATGGATGGACAAAGCATCCTGTGGAAGCGTGTTGCCAAGACCACTGAAAGAACTTGACTTCCATGAAGACTGGTCCTCGGCTGCCTTTTCTACTTCAGTTCTATCATCCTTCTGCTTATAACATCATCCCTCCAGACATAGAATAACTTCATTGACCCTTGTGTGTAGGCAAAGCATATTAACCTTAAACTATCACAATAAACTAGTTAAAATATGTGACTGGACTTTATGCTAAAAGCCATCCAAGATGAGATGTAAATCCAGTATGCACCTTATTCAATTATCAAACTCACATAGCTAAAGTTTTATGGTTAAGGTAATAGAAATATTTCCCCTAGGATTTTTTTCTATGTTTGCTTTCAAAAAGACTTCTTGACTATGACTTCATATCAGTTGGTAATTCATTTTTTGCCCATTCTGAGAAAATATTAATGAAAAAAATCTGGTGAACCACCCCCAACATACACAGCACACACTCAAAATTATGCGTACGTACACACGTGCACACTAAATACCATTATTGGGTAAACAAGTCATAGAGTTCATCACAGATTCAGCAAACCAGGCCATGGTATTTAACAGATTTAATCCATTGCAAAACTCAAACCCTCTAAGAAGCCCAAAAAACATCAGTGGAACAATGCTCTTAAGGGGAATTGCAAGTTGCTTCAACGTTTGCCATAAGAAGCTTGGTGATAGTAGGAATCACACCAAAGAAGTTTGCCACAATGACTAAGTACTTCTCAACTATTCAAATGAAACATGCCCAAATTAAAAGTCGATAAAAGCCAACATTTATCTTTATATCATTTGAAAAGGCACAAAGAGAAAAGTAAAATACCATAAACATTTTTCCATTCAAGTTTACATCTTTATTCTTGAACCCCAGTTAAGAAACAGTAGCACCGGATACCATGGAAATAGTCAATTTCTTTTAGAATCTGTTGATTGTAATTTAAAGCATAAGAGGAATACAATGTCAGGGAACTGTTGACAGAAGGTGACATCAAAATAATAGAGTATTTCATGTTCAAATGTCATTTCTAAGTCCTCTGTCAGGTTATGTTCATAACATAACATTTTGGGTTGTTTTTTTTTTTAATTTTTTGAGGTAGTGTCTGGCATAGCCCAGGTTGCTCTCAAATTTCTGATCCTCCTGTTTCCACCTTCCAAGTACTGGGATGACAGGTGTACACCACCACACCTGGTTCAATGTAACAAATTTTAATAATGATCAACTACTAGATATCCCTCTCTCATAATTCTGACAAGAATCATGTCTGGGATTTACACGTCTTTCAATGTCGTAGGCTTCTGTTATTTTTGTTTGTTTGATCTTCCTGAGGAAAGGTTGGAATGTTTGAGAAACTTACAGGCAGGTATGAGAAGAATGTCAAAATACTCAACGCAAACTAACTCTAAAGAGTTGTCTTTTCATGTGGCAGTTTTCCATGGCTTCTATACCAAGAACATAAATGAAAGGCTATCTTTCAGATATGTTATAGACTACTGCCTAAACAGTAATGTGTGTGTGTGAGAGAGCGAGAGCGAGAGAGAGAGGAAGAAAAAGAAAAAGAAAGAAAGAAAGAAAGAAAGAAAGAAAGAAAGAAAGAAAGAAAGAAAGAAAGAAAGAAAGAAAGGAAGGAAGGAAGGAAGGAAGGAAGGAAGGAAGGAAGGAAGGAAGGAAGGAAGGAAGGGTGTTGAGAGAGAGAGAGAGAAAGGGAGAGAGGGAGAAAGTGTGTATGTGTTTGCATGCATGGGCACACCAATTCCATGGTTTTCATGTGAAGGTCAGAGAACAAGCTTAGGTCATTGGTCCTCACTTTCCATCTTATTTAAGACTGGCTCTTGGGATGGAGAGATGGCTCAGCAGTTAAGGCACTTGCCTCCAGTGCCTAAGGCCCTGGGTTCAATTCCCCAGGAACCACAAGGTGGTGGCCCTGGTTCTCTCTCTCTTTCTCCCTCCCTCCCTTTCTCTCTCTCTCTGTCTCTCCTCTCTCTCTAACTCTCTCTTTCTCTCTCTCTGTAGCTCTCTGCTTGAAAATGAATAAATAAAATATTTTTTTAAAAAAGACTGGCTCTCTCTTGTTTTCCACCACTGCAAACACTGGACCTTGTGGCCCTGGAGCTTCAGGAATTCTTCGGTGTCTATCCCCAGTTGCTGGAAGCACATTGGTATTACAGATGTTGGTGTTACAGATGTGTGTGTGTGCGTTGCTGTGTCTATCTTTATGTGGGTTCCTAGGATCTAGCTTTGGTCACGAAGCTTGCACAGCAATGACTTTTAACCACTGAGCCATCACTACAGCTCCAAACGAAGTGATTTTAAATGTCGTGAGTGCTGAGCAGGGCTTCACACATCACAGGTACCAACAATGTTATTAAATGAACATCAGTGGTCCAGATGCTTCTCTTCAAAGCCTCCATTCAATAGAAAAGTTTAATGTCATTATCCCAGAAGACTTTTACTGGAATCTTTTCAGAAGACTTATTTCATTTCTGGCAATGGCTCCCTACTATTTGGAATGAGGCAAACCCGATTGTCTAATTTGTATTAGTGTCCCATTGTATGTATTAATAAAGACATATTATCTGCTGGTAGCCTGGCATTTTTGCCGCAGAAGGCCATGGCAACCCCATTTAAAGACTTTTAACCAATTCGCAGTAGCAACGGTGGCAGAGCCTTCTGGGCTTAGTAGCATAATAGTGTCCCTTTATCACAGTGAATGGTTTATTAGATCCTGGTTGTGCCTCTGATTTAGTTTCACCATGGTGAGGCCACCACTCCGGGGCTTTCCACTCTGTTTGGGGACTCTTCTGTCATGTTAATGCTTAGGGTTTGTTTGTTTTCTTGTGAAATGGTCTTTCATTTAATTTCAGTATTATTTACATTATTTATTATTGGGAGACAAATGGAGAGCGAGGGGCTTGAGAACTATGCACTGTAACTCCAAATCAGTAAAGTCTGGAGTGCATCAGGGTCCCCCGAGATTGCCCAGGCCCTCAGAAGTCATCACACACACACACACACACACACACACACACACACACACACACACACACACACTTGAGCTCAAATGAGCAGGCTGTTTTCAGTTATAGAAACAGAGAGAAGAGAAATGCCTGGTTGTTCAATTCCCTTCAAAACTAGGATTGTGTCAACCCGGCTGCTCTTCCACACTGGCTGGAGACTGGGACTTCACCTCTCCTCTCTTTGCTTCTCCAGTTGCTGGTAACTAGCATGATGGATGCAGAATGTGTGGGAGGCAGAGCCTGGAGCTTTAATATCCAAATCTGAATGAGGTCAGCCTCTTGAGCCATTTGCCTGGAGCTGTCTTTGGATTCCACTTGCAGTCATGGGGGCTGCATTTTTTATTTCATTCTCGAGAGTCTTGTTCATGTCCCTGTAGTAACGTCTTCCCACACGGACCCTTGGTCTGCAAGATACCAGTGGGTACATCCTTAGTAGGGAAATAACTCTCCAGGCGTCCTTCTGAGTCTAACAACTGGGTTGAGTCTGTTGTGCCTTGATACCTCTATCTCAGCAAAATGGGATTGAGCTGATAGTGTCATCCAGTAGTAGGGCATGGAATGAATGGCCACATAGTCCTGGGTTCTGCCCCAAAAGATGACAGGAATGAAAATGAAATGAAATTGGCTTTATTGCCAACAAGTTTCTCTCATTTATTTGCAACAAGACTGAGGCATAATGACAAATCTAATAACTCTAAAAATGCATTTTGTTTTAAAAAACAGTGTTATTAGTTCTCCTCAACTAAACATACCATCACTGTGGAAAACCATGTCATTGCTAAACTAATTTCAATTCGGAAATGGATGGATATAATATTCTAAATTAAATTTAGGAAGATAAGGCTTGACTGATATATCTCAGCGTCCGTTTAACCACATCAAGAACTTTGGGTTTTTCTTTTAGGCTACTTTTCTAATCATCAAGCAGAAGAAAAATATTTTAAAATAATAAGCTAAGGGTCAGACAGTCTAACTAATAAGAATCTTGTCATCTTAAAATCAATCAAGAAAGCCAAAAGGTTAGAATCATCCTTCCTGCATTCTTACCTTCAGTTAGGTGAGGACTAAGAAAATAGGAAAAAGCATTACAGGTGAGTAATGAAAAGAAAAGGAAAAAAAACCAACCTGAAGTATTTAGAATATTTAGAAGACTGCCCAGCATCTGCCATGGATTAGGCTGATCTGAAGCTGGAGACCTTCAAAAAGGCTTGAAAAGTGAATTTTTTTTCTTATGCCTGACTTTGCAGGTCACCGTGTTTGAATGGAAACCAACAAAGGACAATGAAATCCAATGAGGCTGAAAGCTCCCAAATTTAGGAAGCTTGCAACTCAAAGATATCCTTCCTAGTACTAGATTCAAGTGATCTCCATCCAGGATCATACCTGTACATTTATAGACGTCTAGTGTGATTTTAAAAAAGAAACCAAGGGAAGAAAAATGTAATAAATAAATTCCACGACGACATTATTTCTGGTATGCAAATGTACTTTGGCAAGTTCCCTTTAAGAAGTACCTAATTCCATTCGGTGATGTCAGTGTAAAAGCCAGAGGTGAAAACATCCTATCTAGGCACTGAATCGGCAGCTACTGTTGCTTGGTTGACTTCAAAAATGAACCTACAAGATATCCTTCGGTTCTTGTTCAGGTCCTGGGAAGATTAGAAGAATTTCATCTAGTGACTTAAATAGCATTTTTTTCCTGATCCTTATCCTTAGCAGAGCTGGAAATGCTAGTCATTGGCATTTAAACTTCCCCACAAATGCATTTTTTTCTCACTATGGATAGATTACAATCCTAATTTTCATGCATTCTTACTAACCGAATAGCTGAATGAGACAATTAAGAAACAAAAACCTTCAATCTCTAAATTCTACAATCACCTCATTCAAAACCATAATCTCAGAAAGAATAACCAGCATGTACTGTAAGAATCCAAACAGGATGCTGACTATCTTTGGTTCACCACTGGGTAAGCTTTGCTTGAAATATGGGTTCAAAGTAACCACCCAAACAAACAACAAAAGGGTCCCTATTTTCTCATGGATAGTTGCAAATTCATCTTTAGTCTGAGTTTTAAAAATAACAGTAAAGGAGTTGACACTGATTTTTAAGACAAACAGAAGTAGATCCCACCCCCTAATAAATTAACTTACCCAGATTCACTGATGTGCTAATGGTCATTCTTACAGTTACGGGTAGTTAACATGACTGACAGTGTTAACTACCCATCAAATCATGGCCTTCAATGGCTTTGATACAAGAGGTGAAGACATCTCCCTGCCTTAAATGAATGGCTCAGGTTTTAGAACATTGTATATGTCTAAGGAACAGCGGGCATCAAATTGGCTGTCTGATTACTTCTGTTGTAATACTGTTAGCCTCTAGCAAAATGCCTTCCTTACAGCAGGTACTTGTAAATATCTGATAAATGAATAAGCATATATATCAAACAAATGGGTAAACAGTTTGCTTAACCTTATTCATTCATGAGGGTTGGGCAGCTTTTTTCAAAATTGGTGTCCTAAACAGAGGGACTGTCATAGTCAGCCACACGCCACTGGGATGAATCTCCAAACCAGGCATAATTTTGTGGAGGAAAGTATTTATTGAAGTAACAGACCCAGAGGAATTTAAGGGAAAAGGCTGGCCCCCTTTCACAGATCCAAGCAGAGACAGCCAGAGGCCCAGCACCTCCAGAGCCAGCCAGCAACTGTAACACTGTAACTCACAAAGAGCAGAACTGCCAGACTTGGGTTCTGGGCTGCTTTTTGCATATGTATCCCTAGTATTTTGCATCCAATTTGAAATACCTCAGGGCTAGACCCCAGGAGGCCAGGCCAAAGTGACACCTCCTCCAGCCAGAACTGGCTGGAGACAATTTACAATTATAATAAACCTTTGATTCTATTGGGGTACATCTCTTCAAACTACCACAGGGTCCCACAAATGTAGCTTAGTGATGAAAAGAGGACTGGGAAGTGGGTTGAACTCCTGCATGAAAAATCCCTCAAGAGAGAACTTGACCAGAGACAACAGGACTTCCAATTCCAATTTTAAAATTTTTCCCATTCGGTAAAATGTTTAAAGTCAAAATTTTAATCTCTTGAAACATTCTCCAACCCAGAGAAGAAGCACTCAGGGTTTGCCTCTGTGTGTGTGTGTGTGTGTGTGTGTGTGTGTGTGTGTGTGTGTGTGTACACAGCACCCTGAAAGGATCTGCATTTCTGGGAAGTCATTGTTCTGGGGAAAAAAGGAATAGCAAAAACTTGCATTCTCTCATGAGAAGAAAACTGGTGTTGAAAACAGAGAAATAAATAATGGTGACTAATTTTTGTATAGTTCTGAGTGAATAAAGGTGAGAATGACATCGATTTTTAACATTAATTAACTTATTAGGAAACCCCAACTGTCTCTGTCAAGAGGACAAAGGAATTCCTAAATAGGATACTGTTAGAATCTGCCTATTGTTAGAATCACTCTTCATTTCACCAGAGCTCAGGATCTCTAAGACTCAATTTTTAAGGTGGGATAATAACACCTCTATAAAGTTATTTATGGCATTAAGTATCGAGGCCCCCCAGTCCATGTAAAATTCATACACTTTCCACATGTGTAAGTATAGGTTGCTATCTAAGCAATTTAAAAATCATAATTTCTCTAAAAGTTTCACTTATCATTCTTATTTTGGATTTCTTAAGACAGAAATATACAGAGAAATAAGATAGATCTGCTGGGATTTTTATCTTATTGAGACTAGAATATAATATGCCCAATAGTAAAACATCAGCTATACAGACTTTCCTAGGTTATATTTTATTTTCACCTAGCCTAATATGTTATGATTAATTCTGAGCACCCATAACATACTCCTAAACTCTAATGTGACAAGTCAGAGAAATGAAGGACTTTTTTTTTTAACCCAGCCTTTCATAATTTAAAATGTAACCTTTTGGTAAACATGATGCCTGCGAGCAGTGACATAGATGTTGACAACATTAATATCACTATTTCTGTCACTAAAATCTATAGCAAATACATTAGCAGCTACAAACGGAGGTGGCTGCTCAGAGACCTTGCTAATTGCATTACTGCTGTGAACTCTGTTCTGCTGTGTTGACGTATAAAACACCAAACCAAGGAAGTCACCCACAGCCTGGGATGGTAGGGAAATGGCTGAATGGTGTGTCTGTATTTAAATGACAATTTATATTCTCATTATGGATATTTTTTATATTTCCCAAAGAGAAAACTTCATGTTTTAAATTTCTCTGAGATATAATAATTTGCCAAACACCCTAAATCATAAGTAGTTCCAAGATCTCCTTTCCATGCTGATCTAGCGTGAACTGGAATCTCTCATTTGAAATTTGCGTTTGCCGTCATTTTCCTACAGGACAAGGAAAAGTCCGCTGTTCACAGCACAAGTCCCCCATGGTACCATTAGGGAGCGACCATAAAGTGGATGTATATTGTATAACTTGTAAGATGACTTCATAGAGATATGGACACCAACAAACTTATCGACAAAGGCTACTCTTCCAGCCTGCACACAAGGCTGCCTTCCTATTAAAGTAACACCTCCATGAACCACCTTTAAGTGACACACCATCCAGGGCCCAGGCGTAATCTCATATGAAGGGGAGAGCTCAGCAAGTTTGCTGCCTCCACTGCAAGCCTGACAACCATCTCAAAGGTGACAGAGACAGACATCAAAGATTGTCATTCTGAAGCAGAAACCCAGAGACTCTTAAGAGCTCAGCACTAAGCAGTCTTAAAGCTCACCCACCATGGCTCAGGGAACTTTGTGGAAGAGGGGACAGAAAGATTGCAAAATCCATGGTGGGGGAGAATATCTAGAGTCATTGCTCCCTCCCCACTCAAAAAAAAACTATCTGCTGCTCATGCAACTCCTAGCCCTCCATCCCATGGACCATTCCAGCAATCCCACTGAGGAGGGCCCTCAGTGGAATGGGGGCAAAGAAAAGGGAAAAGGGGGTACCAACGTAAGAATTGTAATACAGTTTCTACTATCAACAAGAATAATAATAAATATAATCTAAGTTGCATAGGGAGGATGTAATACTTTCAATTCTGAGCAATAAAGGATATAAAAGCAAGCTTATTGTTTCTTTCATGAAGAATAAGAATAAATAAAACTCACAATGATATCTTTGCATCCCAATTTCCCAACTTTTTAAATTGGTTTAAAAGTTAAAAATCACTTTGTGTACACAATTTACTGTGAATCTCGGATCTTTGGAAAAATTATCTTCATGTTCTCTCTCTCTCTCTCTCTCTCTCTCCTTGATTTTTATAAATGGAAAAGACATTAGATAGAGTGATGAAGAAGATGATGAAAGTTCCTTCCAAACTCATGAGGTGGTTGAGGGCATAGGACCTCAGGTCTTTTCACTCTGTCTCAGCTGAATCCCCCCCAAGGATGTACATTTCTTGCCAGTCAGCATTGCTCACCCACCTGTAGAAGAGACAAAGAGAATATTCATTCCATTTCATTCACTGCCTTCACTACTGTTCAAGTTGTAAAAGAATAAAGACATATTTGTTTAAAGCAACATCATATGCCAGTGGGTAACGGTCATAAATTTAATATTCCTCTAAGAATTAATCTAAGAATAGGAAAGAACAGGCACATTTTTTTAATTTAAGAGTACAAGTGTACCATCAAAAGAAGAAACTTTCCAAATAAAACACGTTATTGGCAGTAAAATGTGGGATTTCCCCATTGATTTTTAATATCAATTACCATATCGGGAAGCCCCAACTGCCCCTGTCAAGAAAACAAAGGAATTCTTAAATGGGATATTGTTAGAATCTGCCTTCTCCAATAGATCTCTTTTTCCTTTTATGCTGTACTCATTGAAATTGTCTAAACATGAAATGTAATCTTGGTTTTATGTATTTGACTTTGTGCTTAACTGGATTCATGTGGAGCTACAAGGTGGAAATATATTGCATAACCTGTAAGAAATCATTCATGGTTCTTGAGTTATTTAAATAAGAAAGTTCCCACATATTATGACTTGCCCCAAAGTGATGCCTGAAAAGTTAAGAAAGGAAAAAATGAGTCATAGATAATTAGACGTTTTATACTTAAGAATTAACAGTCTGTTTTTTTAAAAATATATACTTGGAGCCTCCAAATTATGAGCTGAAGAACTTCTTTTCTTTAACAGGCACCTAATTCCAGTAGTTCATCAGAGTAACAATGGCAGCATCTAAAGAGATGTGATATAAAGCACCCCACACTGCTTCTGCAGATGGTATGCCATGCTCTACACAAGAAGCCTCTTAATCCTGAAACACACAGCCATGCAGAACAGGGTTTCCACCACAAGGAAGAACATGGGTGAGGTGGGGATCAACAATGCACTGTATGAAACAGTCAAAAGGAAATCATACTCAGTACCTTAGAAAATAAAATTATAGCTACACTGGGAGTGAGTCTTAATGAGTCTAGGCTTCTATATCAGCATATCATATAGCATCTATTCACTTAAACCAAAGAAGTGCATGTCTGGGGGTTGGAGTCATGGCTCCACAGGGTAAAATGCTTCCCACACACGCATGAGGACCTGAGTTCAGAGCTCCAGCACCCGTGTGAAATGCCAGGTGATGCCCATTAGCCTGGCTGCACACACCTCTTTCCGCCACCATCCCACTTCCCTACACTTCTCCTAGGTCTTCATTTCTCTTCCCCCTGGTGTCACCTTGGGGACGTATCTCTGGGACTTTTCTGATGCAAGTCTCCTTCTTCCCTGTACATTCCATCCCCTCAGTTAACTTCCATTCCTTCCTCGCAGCTCACTGAGATCCTTTCAGGAAACTGCCTGATTGACTTCCAGTAAGGTAAGTGGCTGATTACAAATGCTTAATCTCCCATGGCACATTTGCTTGGAAATCCAGATAAATCCCCCATGGCTCACAATCTGGCAACGTGAAGAAGAGATATCAAGTGTCATCTGTTCCCCTCTTTGAAGCAATGGTTTCCCAGTGTGCCCAGGGATGCTATTTTTACATATAGAACATGATTAGTGTGGCACTTCTTAATGGAAGGCTATTCTCCAGCCTTATTCCCATGGGAGAATGGGGCTTTTTATTTACAAAACTCCCTTGCTCTTGGGATTAGCTCATTAAAGCTATGATTTATAAAACACAGGCTTTCTAGCTTCTTTCCAGAACCTACAATTTATTCTGTGTTCCGATCCTTCGACTGGGCTCCCCTCCTATGACAGCTGGCCTGCACTTTGTCATGGGAGTTCCCCAACTCAGAGCTGGATTGCTTCACCATTGTTAATTGATCATGTCACAGGTGTATTTCTTTCTCTTTTTTTTGTCCTTCTGAATCCATCTTTATTAATTCTTTATTGAAGTTAGGACAGAACCTGAACTTTAGAGTTCATAAATCTAGAAGACCCCCAACCAAACCCCCAAATCCCACCTCACTCTCACATAAAAATCTCCTCATTGGCCCTAAGATCTCCCCACAGTCTTGTTTCTCAGTGTCACTGGCTTGAAGTCCATCACTTCACCTTTTGCCTAGATGGGGATGAGGGCATGTGTGTAATTCCTGATGGGGGAGGGCAGGGACGTGTGGGAGGTGATTGCTCTGAACAGAAATCTAGGAAGGATGCATGTAAGGTCTCTTTCCCTCAGCCCTACAACATACAATGGTGGTATTAGCAAAATAAAACTGCAAAAGACATTCCCATGAAAGAAGAGGGGAATGAAGGACGTGAACACCTCAGTTCTGTGAGGCACCTGCTGTTAGAGAACCTTAATTCAGTGGATTCCTCCACTAGGGTTCAGGTTTTCTCATTCACTGAGGGTTTTCTCATTCTCACAGGTGTATTTCTAAACAATTTACTACATGTAATTGAATCCATCATATACCAAACATGTTGTTTCACATCCTATTCGTGGGGTTCCCTTCTACTGAGAAATGTAAGTAATTATTCTAATGATATACAATACTTACTAATCCAGGCATCCCAAAAGAAACAGAGAAAATTGTTTTGACATGTGTGCATCTCTTCAAGTTACAACAGTGGTCACTGGCTGAGGAACAATAGCAAACTTTTTTTTTTCTTGTAAACAGCTAAGACATTTAACAGGATTTTTAAAAACTAGATAAAGCTGCAATGATTTCTCTAGTTTCTTCTGAGAAAGATATCTGAGCAAGATAGCATGCTCTTATGTGAATTTTCCTAGGGAGACAGGAACAAATGTCTACTCACCCAACAAGGCATCAATGACAGACCAAAGTGTCAATTCCACCAACGTCCAACTTGGCAAACCCATGAGTTTTTTGGGGTTACTTCCATGACCCCCAAAGCAGCTGCACCACTAAATATCCTGCCCTAAATAGATGATGACTCCTGAGAGAGAGCTTCTTCCTTGAAGCTTCCTGCGCAACTTGCAGGTAGCTTACAGACAGAGCCAATATCTCCACCGCAATTGTCACTGGTTTTATAACAGAAAACAGGAGCCTTGTGAGAACATTCCTGACACCTTTGAGTGTTCTACTTCCTAAACCTTGTAAGTTCTGTTTGCTTCAAGTTGGGGGGAAAATGCTATAGGACACATGCCTTGAACATACGTAGGAAAGGAAGACCAAATTATGAAAATGTGTGACATATGATTCTATTTATATGAAGTATAGAAAGTGATCACACTCATAGAAATGAAATGTAGAATGTCAGTTACCAGGATGGGGGGGGTGGTTGGAGAGACGTGGAGACAAGAAGACAAACTTCAGTACATCTTGTTGATGTCTCAGGGAGACTAGACTTAATAAACTGTATAGTTTAAAATTGCCAAGAGTGTAACTTTTAAGTATCTTCACCACAAAAACATGCTATGAATTGTGGTCATGTGTATGCTAATTGACTTAATTTAGCCATTTGCTACAACTGTGTGTCATCCAACCAGTTAAGGGTTGGGGGGGGGGCGCAAAAGCTTTATGGCTGATGTAGAGGAAAGTGCCTTTCATCAAATGCCTTTGAGGTTTAGTGCTAATCACATAAGAGAAATAAAATGTATCACATCAAGTCCAAGAAGAAGAATGTTTCAAACGGAAAAGTTTTCACTGTGTGTGCTTCTGTGTAAAGGGATAAACACTGCCCAAGTGTACATCGCTTCCCATCTGTGATCATTGTTGATTCCCCTTGGAAAGCATGTACTTTCATTTAGTCACAAACAGTTCTGTTAGTTAATGTTAGGACAAGCAGACAAATTTATTGAGCTGGCTTATCAATTTAGGAAACAGCAAAATGTGTTACTTGATTCACATTAAACTGACTTGATCTTAAATGAAATCTCTGATTGATTTGCTTCTTTTCATCACAAACCAAAGACTAAGATCAGAAGCAGCTCCAGGCCACAGAGAAAAGCCTAAGTCTGCTGTCAGACAACTTATTTTGTGGT
>PVHP010019154.1:0-32215 GCA_004024765.1 Zapus hudsonius
CATCCTGTGGGTGACAATAAAGGAAACAGTGATATGTACATTGAAATGCACTCAGAAAGACTAACACACAGGACAACTCAGAGGACTCTCAGGCATGTTGTGTAAGGAGACAATCATACTGGATAATTGCATTGATATGACATTCTGAAGATGACAAAAATATAACGACAAGTTACAGCAAGAGTTCTCAGAGTTGAGAAATGGAGTACTGGATTGAGTACGACAAGGAAACATAGAGGACTTGAGATGTGCTGCAGGGTTCTCCTTAACCCATTGTTACACACACACACACACACACACACACACACACACACACACACGCACACATTTTCAGTTATCTGTGATCAAAAGCGATCTAAAAACATTGTATGAAATTCAAAAATAAACAGTTTAATATACATTATTTAAAACCTTAAGTAAATTAATTACACCATATTATAATATGATACCTTTTGAATTTCATTTGTTAATATCATACTTGCCTAATTCATTATTCAACTTCATCATAGATCAAGATATACATGGAAAACATTATATAATCTTTTTTTCTACTATCTGGTTTGTTAAAATATGAAATTAAAAACTTTTTTTTCTGTTTAGTTCAGCAAAACCAAAAATGGAGAGAAAGAATCCAGATGAGTCAGAAATTTAATTCTAGGACTTGATGAGTATTTTTTTTGCAATAATATAAATAATAGTAAATTCAGAGTGTGGGTTCCACTGGACACAAGAAGAAGATTCCCTTTCACATGTGACCTACTAAAAATGTTGTGGAGATATATTGGGAATTTGGATCTGGGGCATAAAAGAGAAGTTAGGAAAGCAAAGTCAAAGAGTTTGAGTTCACCTTCTTAGGAGTGTGTCATGGTTTGATACAGGTGTCCCCCACAAACAAATGAATGTGTTCTGAATGATTGATCCTCAGCTGATGGCAGTTTGGGTTTTATAACCTCGCTGGAGCTGTGTTATTGCAGTGGATTTACGGGGGAACTTGCCAGCATTTGGCACACCTTCCTGCCACTGTTGGCAGTCATGTGGTGGAGGTCATGTCCACCCCTCTGCTCATGCCATCATTTTCCCTGCCATGATGGAGTCTCCCCTTGAGTCCATAAGCCAAATCAACCCATTCCTCCACAGACTTCTTTTGCTTGGGTTCTTTCTATGCAGCAACTAGAAAGCTGACTACAGTACAAAGTGCTAATAGCAACTATAGTCTTACAAAAAGGTCACCAGCAGAGACCACAAATGACCAGAATGTTGAAATCGCAGAGGTAATTTTATAGATGACAGAGCTGCTAACGAACCCTGGAAGCAGTAGCCAAGCCCAGGCTCTCCTCAAATCTCACAATATTCACTTGGCACATAGCTTTGGGAGAATATCTTGATACTTTAAAAACCCAACATGTATTCATCTTTTTAAAAAAATATTTCATTCTTTTATTTGCGAGAGATAGTGACAGAGTGAGTGTGAGTATGAGCCTGCTAGAACCACTGTAAATAAACTCCAGATGTTTGTGCCACTTTACTTGAGTCCTGTAAAATTGAGCTCAGGCCTTAAGACTCTGCAAGCGACCAACTTTAACCACTGAGAAATCTCTCCAAGATTTTAAAAACATAGCATTCCTTTTGGATTGGATAGAGCTGTGAGTATTTACTCACTAACTATGCATCACATAGCCACAATGTACAAGAGATTACGAGATGATGTATCATTACTATTTATTCCTGGGACACAAGCCTGGCTTTTATGAAACTCCAGGTGTTGGAATGGAATTAATTTTCCAGGTTTTTGAGCTACTTGCTCAATCATTCCCTGAGTAAAGGCCACAAGTTGAAGGATAGAGAGTAAAATACCTGGTAGATTGGATTTTAGGCAGACAATACTGTAGAGTCCTCACTATCATTTTTCTCAGAAAAATGAGCTCTTATCTTGTAACAAAGAGTCTCTAATACTTCTCTGTTCTCATAATATGATCCTTCACCAACAGTCTGCTACTTAGCTTTCTTTCTTCATTGCTATCATGCACCTTAACGAGTCACACAGGCTTCAAAGTCACGTCGGTTACATTGCCAACATTGACCCACCTTCCAGGAAAGTCCAGACATTTGTAAAAGGCTATGCTTTCCCTGCCAGTGAGTCTTTATATAGGAATTCTCAGTGATTATTAAGGAAAGAACCCTGCACATCGAGCTGTGGATGAGGATTAAAATGTCTTGATCTTTATTCTGTGTTGAATGGGATGTTGAGCTGACTGTGATGGTGGAAGCCTGTGATTCCAGCACTCAGCAAGCTGAGTAGCAGCACTGTGAGTGTAAGGCTCTTCTGAGTTACATAGTTGAGACTTAAATAGAAAAGCAAAGAATTTTTGGAAACAAGCGCCTTAACCACTGAGGCATCTCTCCACCCTCCCAAAAAAAACACAAATTTTTTTTAAAAAAATAAAATTGCATGGGACTGGAGAGATGGATCAGCAGTTAAGGAGCTTGCCTGCAAAGCCTAACAACCTGGGTTTGATTCCCCAGTACTGATGTGAAGCCAGATGCACAAAGTGGCACATGTGCCAGGAGGTCCTGGTGTTTTCTCTCTTTCTCTCTCTTTTTTTTTCTCTCTCTCTCTAATCTCCTTGCAAATAAATAAATAAAATATTTTTTAAATAAAATAAAAACTAGGATATCATTTTTAAAGAAAAAGACAGATAAGTTGCTAAAAATTCAATTAGATTTTTATTCCTTTCTTCACAAAAGTACAATGACTTTTATGAAATAAAGCCTAGATGAACTGCAAGTATTGCAAAGGAGAAGAAAAATAAACTATTTGGTATTGTGAGATGACAGGAATGAGATATACAGAATCCCAACACTATTGTCCTTTCTCTTTTTGACAACAAACTAGTGGTTTCTGTTTCTTTCAACCTGCATTTCACCTTTCTTCCAACTGTAGAATATGGGAATCAAAATAAAGCATAAATGAAAAAATAAAGAACTTGTTTCCCAAATTCTTTAAAGCAAGGGTTCTGGAGGCAAATGAGATCCGCCAATTTTGATTTGGAAGTGAGAGTGAGGCAGAAGCCATCTTCCTGTCACACTGTCTGCTTCTGCTTGGGAGCCCAGGGGGAAACAGACATGTCTCTGAGATAGCTGTGGAGCGCCCTTCCCTAGCTCTGCACGGCCCACCATGCAGTAACCACAGGCATAGAGCTAATGAACATTCATTCACATTGTGGCCAGACCACACAGAGAGGGTCTGTACCGAAAGATACACCGAAATCATGACACTGTCCCTCTCCCAAAAACAAGCAAATAAGCATAAGATTTTCTATTGATCTTATATAGATTATGTATTAAAGATCTTCCTATTTTTTGTGAAATCAAATATGCCATCAAGATCAATTTTCCCTGGGCTGGAGAGATAGATGACTCAGCAATTAAAGGCACTGGCTTGCAAAGCCTGATGGCCAGAGTTTGATTCCTCAATGACCACGTAAAGTCTGAGCCACCAAGCAGCACAAGCATCTGGAGTTTGTTTGCAGTTGGAAGAGGCCCTTAGTGTACCCATACCCATTCATTCATTCTTCTCACTCCCTCCCTTTTTTCTTTCTTCTCTCTCCTTCATTTCTTCCCTCCCTCAATTCCTATCTCTCTGTCTCCCCTTTCAAAAAAATGAAAAATTAAATATGTTTTGAGGTAGGGTCTCACTCCAGCTCGGATTGGCCTCAAACTCACAGTAATCCTCCTACCTTAGCCTCCTGGGTGCTGAGATTAAAGGTGTGTGCCACCATGCTTGGTCAAAAAGATATTTTGAAAGATTAATTTTGCCTTGGTGTGGTGGTACATACCTTTAATCTCAGTATGTAAGAGTCAGAGGTAGGAGGATTGTCATGAGTTCAAGACAAGCCTGGGACTACACAGTGAGAGCCAGGTCAGCCTGGGCTAGAGTGAGACCCTACCTTGATAACCTAAAATGAAATTATATATATATATATATATATATATATATATATATATATGTATACATATATATATTATATATATGGTTGATATGTAGCTAAGAATATGTGCAGTGTCCTGGCTCTCTTGTGCAGACAGAATAAACTGTTGTGTAGTTTCTCAGTTCCAAAGCATGGGGGTTACTTTGAATCCTGATTTTCATTCTTTCCCCTATTTTAATTTTTTTTCTAGCTGAAAATAATCAGGTCTAATGACAAACACTCTGGAGCCATGGGAATGTGAAATTAAAGGTGTAGGTCCATTCTTCTTGACTGAATGTAGCACTTATAACACCAGGATTTGAATATTCCAAACAAAGCACCAGACCTGCAAACCCCATAGATGAATCCTTTCAACAATACCTCTGCAAGTAACACGATTTTTGAAACCAATTTTAAACAGAAGACAGCAATAAAGGAAGACGAAATGCGAAGGTCTCAGACTGAGGGGAGCCATCCCACTGGAGGAAGTGGATTTCCATGATAAGGGACTACAAAATTACTTGCCATTTTTCTCATTTTCATCATATCTTAGAGGCATCAAATTGGTGACCTCCTTTGCCGTGGTTCTGTGTTTCTGTTGGTAAAGGGATTCATGAATCTGCCTGGTTATCAGTAAGATCGTTCTATTTTCTTCAGAGGTTTTTGCCTATTTCCCATACAGGCTTCTCTATGTAGTGCTACTGGGCGTCAGAGATAATATCACCACATCAGAAAATTTCTGCTCTTGCTGGTATATCTCTTCTAGCCGCTTTGCAAACACAGGGAATGCCCATGTCCTCCGCAGCATCTCACAGCTTTAGATACAAGTCAATGAAACTCCAACCCCTTAGCTATCACAGCAGCGAAGTGTGTGAGCTGATTAAATACAAGGCCAAAACAATCATCATTTGTGTATATACATCCATGTGCACACATCTTCAAATAAGTTCATTTTCAAACTCTCCTATGCATATTTGACAGAGCACAAAAGGATTTCTGAACAGTATTTGGAAGAAGAGGGCTAGAGATTGCCGAATAAAACTCTTTAGTGTTTCCATGCGTCTTTCTAGTTTAGCTACTCACATTTCTTAGCCTCAAACACAGTAATGTTAGGGCAACAGCTCATAGATGCATAGGGAGAAAGTAGAAAGCTATGATTCATTTGAAGCTACCATGAATGCAGTGTGCTTTGTGTCTCAAGGTCTCTACCCTCAGGCTCTCTTTTGCCTAGGAAGATTTCAAAGAAACCGATCCAGAGGTGTGGTGGTTTGAATGTGTGACCCCATAATAGCAGGCATTTTTTATTAACATTGAGCTTTCAACTTGAGTCTCCAGTGGTTGGAGCCCTGCTGGGGAAGAGGAGGTGTTATTGGGGGTGGATCTAATAGTCCAGCTCTAGCAGGTATGTAAAGAGGCAGTGAAACTCTGACTGTTGTGTTTGCTGGCTATTTCTTGATGCCTCTCTCCATCTAGGAAAGGGAGCCAGTCAGCTTCTTCCAACATTGATGGTGTTGCCCTGGAATTTGTAAGACTGAAATAAATCCTTTCCTCCCATGAACTGCTTCTGGTAGGGTGTTTGTCCCAGAAACAAGAATCTGACTGTAACAAAAAGCATATGTATTATTGGTATCTGATCTGTTATATAAATGTAATTATGTGTTTGAAATCAAGGAGTAAATTTTCTTACAGTATGAAAGGAAGGGAAAATGAGGAAAGAGAAGATAAAATTAGTGAAATATATACTTTTGACTCAAACATCAGACTAAACATCAAGCCAGAGGACCCAAAGGGTTAAAATAACGCAAGCTGCTTCATAGTGATGACTCTGGTAGCACTGCGGAGATGGGACTGGCATCAGAGGTCCTGTGGAATTCCACCTGCCATCTACAGTTGCAGTGTGACCTTGGGGAAACCCCTTCATTTCTCCATGCCTAATGCCCTTGGTTTACAGAGCAAATTATATGCATGTTCTCAGGCTACTGTGGAGACTTGTGAAGGATAAAAGTGTATAGGAATAGCAGCTGACATAGGGCTATCCTCCTCTAGTGGTATTGGAATAGAAATGTTGCATTGAATATAATCTATGTCCCCAACTCATGTTAGAGCAGTTAGTTACTATTTAAAACTAACATAGTACTTCGGTAAATACAAAATAAGTGCTGGAATGTGTGCAGTCACTGATAGTCCAAGAGCGAGGTATTATTGAGCATACTTGGCAGAGAAAAGCAGTTCTAGAGGCATTTCTCTGGAGGAATGAACAAGACTTAAATACTGTGATTACTGAGCTAACGTGAGGACCTGTTAGTAGCTCAGGTCTGATGGAAGCAGTTACCATCACAGGTAGAAATATAAGAGATTTGAAGCCAGTCTTTTTAAACTTATTTATTTATTTATTTATTTATTTATTTATTTATTTTGCTTACTAGCTCCAAATCTTGTAGCTTTCTCATCCATGAAAGGGAGACCGTATGACATGTTAAATAAGATAAAATATGTATGAGCTACACATATGTCTTAGTCAGCCACACGCCGCTGGGATAAATCTCCATACCAGGCACGATTTGGGTAGGAAAATATTTATTGAAGGAACAGACCCAGGGGAAGTTAAGGAAAGGCTGGCCCCCTTTCACAGAAGCAAGTAGAGAGAGAAGCAGAAGCCCACCACCAGCACCAAGCAAGCACACTGGAACACACTGTGATTCACAAAATGCAGAACTCCAGACCAGGGTTCCAGCTCCTCTTTTGCATATCTATCCTTAACAACATACAAATGTTCTTTAAAAAAGCCCATCATTCTTAACTTGGGTCACTCCCAGTGGCATAATATTGTCCTCAGTGGATAGGACCAAGTGATCATGGGCTGACCTCTAAACTGAGCCAAGGAAATCTTTTCTCCCTTAAGTTGGTTCTGTCAAATATATTTTGGTCATAACAACACAAATATGACTAAGACACATATGAACCTGACAAAACACCCAAAGTTTGTTGTAAACCATACCTATGTAAGGCATAAAGTATTCATAAGGAAGTCTTGTAGAATGGAATTCATTTTCATTACAGCTGCTCCAAATACATTTCCTTGGACCAAGCAGAACACCCAGAATGAAAGGAAGAAAATTCAAGAAATTTAGGGTTCCAGAGATGTGTCCTTCTCTCCACGCAGGACAGGTAAAGACTAAACCTGAGAAGAGAATACAGTAAAAGTCAGAAATCCCAAAATTCAAGTAAAGATATACCTTGCTCTTCTCACAACACTCAAATATCTGTATGTTTATTTAGTGAAGCATCGTGTGTCTACAGCTTTTATTACTTCTTCACATTTATCACTTTTAGACATGAGTACAAATTCTCTCAGAAAAATAAAAAATCTATTTCCTTTATCTAAGAGGGAGAAAAGGAGAGAAAAATACAGAGGAAAGGAGGAAGGAAGAGAAAAGAGGAAAGAATTAGAATAAATGCACATGTTTTCTGTTTTCTGCAAAAGTATGGAGTGTTGTTAAACATTGCCTAATTTTCCTCTGAATTTATTTTAATGAGTTTCAAGGCCACAGTACCATATACCAACATCATTCTATATATAGAAATATTCCAGAAACAGCTATTATATGCATCTTTCCACCAAGATCTCACAGCCCTTCTACAAGCCTCTAATTTCAGCGGATGACTATACCTCACATTCAAGGAGAAATCAAATCTGCCTGATAGGAATTCCTATAACTCTGCCCAAATCCTCTATGCAACCCCCATCATCTTCTCTTTCTCTCTGCACCTAAGAAAGTCCCATTCCTCACCTTGATCTCTGCAGTCCATCAGCACTCACCTGCCCTAGATCCTACATCTCTTTAACATTGGACCGTTCCCCTTAGCCGAGAAGCATGCTCTGGTGGCACGCATTTCTTAAAAACATAAACAAAATTAAATTCTTACCCTACTCCATATCTCCTGCCTTATTTCAGACTGCATCCTGTCCTGTAAAAGTCTTGATAAATGTCAGGGCCTACCCAAACCCACACTGTGACCAACACCCATGCCTTGCTCACTTCTGTTGCTTCTGTCAATATATATATATTTTGCTAAAAATCACCCAACCTTATCCATGTAGTTGGTAAGTATTGATTCTGTCTTATCTTGCTCTCTCACACATCCATCTGTTTAATAATTCTTTTTTTCAAACAAATATCTGTTAATAATCTATGACCCATTAATTTCAGAATATTTCATCTCGGGCTTTTATTGATTTTTGATTTCTGCTTACCTCCTAAGTTTCTAATTGTTGATGTTCTTCAAGGCTCTTGTCTCTTTCATAACAATAATTTCTCCCTTTTTAGTGTTAAGTCTTGAATTTCATGGGTTGCCACAGTTCTGAAAATGAGCGGAACATTTAAAATGCCCAAGCCTAAGCTTTTCCATGCCACACCAATCATCTTCAAAGAGCTGGAGCTAGGACCTCTCTCAGGAGCCTCACGTGTGTCCAAGGGTTAGTCAAGGGGAGAGAGCATGCTGCGTGTCGCAGTCAGCCACACACCACTGGGATGAATCTTCAAACCAGGCACAATTTGGGGGAGGAAAGTATTTATTGAAACTATAGATTGAGGGGAAGTTCTGTAACAGTGAAAGAGACTGGCCCTCTTTCACAAGTACAAGCAGAGAGAAAAACCCATCACCTACACCACACACAAAATAGCAAAGAGGCAGGAGGAGCAAGGAGAGAATTTCTTCCCCTTTATATAGCCTTAGGGTTGGGTCTTGCAACCCTTCTCCAGACTTAATGGCTTCCCGAGTGTCTGGAATTTCCTTCCTGCACTGCCCACACAGGAAAGGATGTTTACTTCCAGCTTCTTTGAGCTTCTTTACATCCTGCCCCTTCTGAGAGGCTGCCTTCCTGTAAACATCCTGAGAGACCTACCCAAGATAATTAAAAAGATCAAGTTGACAACAAAACCTAACCATCACACTGCTTTTTAGCATCTTTTGACTGTGATTGTTTGGGTTCCCTCTATTATTTCTGAAGCAGCCAGTTTCAGAGAAAATGATCTATGCAGGACATGTCTCTATTCTGTGTTTCCACATCCAGCTTTTCTGCACACGCACGTCCTTTCTTTCATACTTTATATCCAAAACATCAACAACCGCATTTAACTTTTCCATGAACATATATTCCCAATATGTCTCCAGTGTTCCATCCTTCTAGGCAAGCACAGTTCTTGTTTCTGCACATTCAACAGGCTCCCTTCTGCTCCTTCTTGAGGTGCAGGTGATTTTCTTAACGTTTTCATCTCATCATTCACTTCACCTAGGACCTGTCAGTGAAGAACTAAAAACTTAGAATAAACCCTAAACCTCTTTCTATGGCTTATTCATCCTTTCTTGTGTCTGTAAACTCAGTCAGTCCCACTTTGTACCCAGTTTGTAATATTTCACCTCACTGCAGTGATTCTTTCCTAGTCAAAAGTATTTTTTATCTAAGTCCTGATTAGAATGAAATTAGAGTTTCTAAGAAAGAGGATCAATAACAAAGACCTTGAAAGGAGAAAAATGATATGTCCTAAAGCACTGAGGAAGGAATTAGAATTACAGAAAAATGATGTCTTGATTGAACCATGAAGGATTCTTAAATGGCTCATGTTGCCACAGCTGCCTGTCTTGACATTGAACTCACCAAAATCACTACAACTGCTTATGTTTCCATGTCATAAGAAGCAGAATCATTGGTAAGACTAATGGGGCAGTTGAAGATCTTTGAGATAATAAGAAATCCTAAGGACCTGGGTTCAATTCCCCAAGTACCCATGTAAAGCCAGATGTAAAAAGTGGCACATGCAACTGGAGTCCATTTGAAGTGGTTAGAGTCCCTGCCACATCTATTCCCTCTTTCTTTCTTTCTTTCTTTCTTTCTTTCTTTCTTTCTTTCTTTCTTTCTTTCTTTCTTTCTTTCTTCTATCTTTCTCTCTTATCTCTCTGCTTTCAAATAAATAAAATTTTAAAAGTTAAAAAAAATCATGACATTAATTTAAGTGATCATTGGTCAACATAATAATTTACGCAAACTACAAAAATAAATAAGCCACAACTAACAAAGGGTGTGTGTCACTTTGAAGGTGTTAATTGTGATGTACAATGAAACCAGGCTTTCAAGTGTCTTGATTTTCTACAGCTGTGGTCAGCAGCTATAGGAAGAGGGACAAGTATGGAGACTTCTGATTCTAAGATTTACCAAGGCCTTTTCTTTGCCATGAAAGTGATCTGCCATATTTGTGAGCACAATGGGGTGGATGCTCTTACAGCAAGATATTTCCCCCTCCAGGAGGTTGACCTCTCTCTTATTTGGTACTCGCTTTATTCTGTAAAAGTTGGAAGACTATAAAGAAAAACCCGTTCACAGCATTTCTCTCCTGAATTCTCTATTTGATTTTCCAGGGCAGGTCACCATTTCGTTTTCTAGGGGAGAGAACTTCTCCCACAGCTTCTAAACTTCAGAGCCTTGCTTGCTCACTCAAAAGTTATGTGAGAGTGTTTTTTTTAATGGTAATAGTGGCTTCCACAACCTGATATTTTCATGCAATTGATCTGAGACCTAGTCACAGGGAGTTACAAAAAAATGCCTTGGGAGCTTAAAGTATAGCTAGCATGGAAGATCATTGATCAAAATGTTACGTACCCAACAGAGGGGAGTTCGCTTCAATTCTTCTGGGAAATATTTTAGGTCTTGTACATATTTAAATCCTACCTCTAAAGTTTCCCAGCTTGAGGACGATGTAGATACACAGGAAGCTTTTGAAAACTAGCTGAACTCAACCTCTTTGGATTATAGGCCGCAGTGCTCATTCCATACTAAAACGGTAAAACATTTACCCATAGTCCATAATGATAAGGTAACTTGTATATCTCCCAATATAACTAACTCTACTGAAAAATAAATTAAAACATGAGACTTTTGTTGAGGTGAAGGGAAAGTTGAAATGAATCAAATTTTGATTAAATGCTATACTTTTGTCAAAACAGATAGGATATTTTACTCAACTATTTCAATTACTTCATTTTTGTTATTGAAATGAACATAACAAAAGACAAGGAGCAAAATTCTTTGTAGCTGCTCCAAGAAAGAAACAAAACCATTAACGCTTTTATATATATATATATATATATATATATATATATATATATATATATATAATTTATTTATTTATTTATTTATTTATTTATTTAAGAGAGTAAGAGAGAGAGAGAGAAAGGAAAACACAGAGTGCGAATGGGCGTGCCAGGCCTCCAGCCACTGTAAACAAATTCCAGACTCATGTACCACCTTGTGCATCTGGCTGTACGTGGATACTGGGGAATCGAACTCAGGTCCTTCTGCTTTGCAGGTAAATGCCTTAACTGCTAAGCCATCTATCTCTCCAGCCCCATAAATGCTTTTGATAGTACAAAATTCAGTCTGTATTTCCTCCTCACAAGCACAAATAAATTTTTATGGACTGGCTAGAAAAACAGAGACTATGATCACACACATATTTCATCTTGTGTTGTTCCCTCAAGACTTGTCCTATTTGAGAATCATAAATGTGGGTATTTTCTTTCCAGAAACATGATATTGCCAACTAGAGAGTTACTTGTATTTTGTGACTTTTTTCTCCCCTGTTCCCTGGCTCCCTTCTTCCCTACATGTTTCCTGTCTTGTCTTATCTTCCTTTTTTCAGTCCTTTCCTGTCTGTCAGAGAGTTCCTGCTATACATTAAAATTCTGTGCACTAGTCCACATACACATATTCTCCTTTACATATAAGAGCAAATCTCTTCAAAAGCAAAAAAAAATTAAGGCATTGTTTCTGGTAATTTAAGAGAGATGGAAAGAGAAATTTAGAGATTATATTTAAATATTGGAGGAGTTTTGCTCTTATGTACATATTGATATGTATTCTACACTTGATTTTCTGTCAATAACATGTTTTGTTAAAAGAAGTTGGAGGTTTTTATTTTTTGGTGTGTAAACAATCTACAAAGGTATTTCGCTAAAATCACTTTTAAAGCCAGTTCAGAAAATTAGCATAAGAAGTAGCTTACACACCTAATTTCATTATGAAGAGTATGCAATCTGGACCTAAGTTAGTTCACATCATTTACTTGGGGAACAAGGTCACTGAAATCAGTAGCTACCACTCCATTTCATCTTCAAATAACCAATAAGATAACGTATGAACATAACTTCAAGTGTAGCTCTGAAGGAGAATAAATTGAAAGAGCCAGTTTTATGAATGTGATTATATCTCGATGAAGTACCTCCTTTGATTGCACATATTAAAGTGTTCTCATGATGTATGACCAAAATACATAAATATTTTTCTATGAATGAAGAAGACTGATTACAAAGGGACCATTCCTTTTATTGCATTTTTAGATAGGGTAAACTTCCCATGTCACTTGCCTCTGCAATCCATGTCTGCTTTTCTCCCCTTTATGGGTGAACTGTTCATGGATGCTACTTCATCCGTTGATCCCCTAGTCAGTACCGGGGAGTGTTCCTTCTTCAGAATCTCCAGGTGTCTGGTGAAAGGTGTAACCCACCTCCCCCGCTTCCACCCCTATATCTTCTGCTGCTTGGACAAGAGCCTTGTGGGCTTCCTAAGCTCTTTTCTGCCATTGCATTCATTCCTCTGAACACCCTCCTGGCAAGGTATGCATGGTCTTTACTCTGCTGGCACCCCTGCACTTCCTAGAATCCCAGGCCTCTTGCCCCACAAACCTATGTTCAACCTGGCAGCTCACTAAAAATTCTTTGAAGTTCACATTCTTAGATCTCTTTAGAAGGGTATTTACTTTCTACCTTTCAGCCACCTGTTGAGATGGTAATTACATGGCCCCTGTGACTATGAAGAAACACTCACCTTCCATAGCCTTCCCTTGATTCTTCCCCCCTCTCTCCCCATCTCTCTTTTTCCTTCTTTATCTTCTCTCTTTCTCTATCTCCACATGGTACTGGAGATTGAACCTAGGGCCTTGCTGATTCTAGACAAGTGCCTTACCACTAAGCAGCCTTCCCAACTCAGCCTCTGGGTGGTTAATGGTGTCTATTTGATGTCATTTAGAATCATCTTGGCAAAAAATCTCAGGAGTTATCTGCGAGGATTTTCCTAGATTAGGTGAATTGAGTTCAGAAGACTGTGGGTAGAACCAACATTTCTGTCTCTCTGCTTTGAGCCTGAGTGTGACCAGCTGTGTCACATTCCTGCTGCCATGCCTTACCCATCATCGTGGACTGCACTCCCTCAAAATAGAAGTAACAATAAGCTCATCCTCCCTAAAATGCTTTTGTTAACAATTTCATCACAGCAAGAGGAAAAGAGCCTCATGAAGACTCCATCTTAGTCATTGCCCACCTTTATCTCAAGTTGAAGTCTCATTCCCCTCTACTCCTGATACCATCTGGACTCACTTCCCATTGATATTTGTATGGTCAGGGAAAAAACAGTCTAGAATCTCTATCCTTTACTTTCGATAATGAATGCCTGGTAGGTGTAACCACTTAGATTTTATTCTCTTTAACCACTAAAATTGAGTCTCAAGAAAGTCTTACAATGCTATCAGTTGATACCAAAATAAATTCACTGTGCCTGGTCTATCTGTGGGTACCTACTAGACCTTTTATGTTATTCAATGACTGTTTTTATTTATTTCCACACACACAAAAAATAAAACTTCAAACGTCTACTTCAAAACATTTTAAATTGCATTTGTCTGACCCTCTAAGCTGAAATGTAGCTAATCATAGAAAACAAACATATTTATTTTAATTCAAAATTAATTAATTTTGTAGTAAAGCTAAACAGTTGTTATCAAAGCCCAAGATAAAAGTGGCTTTCTCTCTTCTCCAATTAATGAAGTCATGTCCTGCCTCAGGAGAACAGCTCCAGCAGTCTTTACAGGGCATTCATTCATCTACCTTGGGCTAGTGCTCAGACACACTTCACTGTTTAACATTTTTAAAATATATGGTAATATTTTATGTAACTGCAGGGCTGTTACATTGCTTCAACCTTTGATTCTTTTACCTAAAATCAACTTCATTGTTGCTCATGAAACATATAACTTTTATGCTTCCTAGTTCATTAAAAATTGATGCAGAATATGAAGCCTTATATCATCGTGAGCAAAAAGAGGTAGAGTGTCTTCTATGCTGAATAAACTAGGGAGTTTTCTGATGGTAGAGGTGGGTTGGGGAGTTTTTTATTTGTTTGTTTGTTTGTGTATTGCTTTTGATAGTTGTTTAATTGTTTACTTGTCTGTCTATTTGTTTTAGAAATGCTCTCACCCATGAAGCCAAGCTGCTGGCTTGAACTCACTAGTTCTCTGAGGACTGCCTGTAATTTATAATCCTCCTGTTGCCATCTTCTGAGGACTAGTGTTATGCAGTCAGGGAGACTTTCTTTCCCGAATGATCGAGTTAACTGTAATGTAACTGTCTCAGTCAGCCACAAGCTGCTGGGATGAATCTTCAAACTAGGCACAGTTTATGGGAGGAAACGATTTATAGAAGCTACAGATCCAGGGGAAGTCCCATAAAAGTAAAAGAGGCTGGTCCTCTTTCAGAGGTCCAAGTAGAGAGAGAAACCCATCACCAACACCACACACAGAACAGCAAACAGGCAGGAGGGGTCAAGGAGAGAATTTCTTCTCCTTTATATAGACTTAAGGTGGGGTCTTACAACCTTTTCCCAGACTTAATGGCTTCCTGAGTCTCTGGACTTTCCTTCCTGCACTTCCCACATAGGAAAGGATGTTTATTTCTAGCTTCTTTGAGCTTCTTTACATTCTGCCTCTTAGTGAGAGGCTATCTTCCTGTTAACATCCTCAGAGACCCACCCAAGATTACTTGAAAGGTCAAGTTGACATCATAACTTAGCCATCACACAAGTTGACAACAAAACCTAACCATCACAGTAACCAATTTCAAAAACATCTCATGCATAAGATAGGCTCATTAAATATGTGATGCATAGGGCAGAGGAGATGGCTCAGTAGATAAAGGTGCTTGTTTGCAAAGCCTGCCAGCCTGGCTTCAGTTCCCAGTACCCATATAAAGCCAGATGCACAAAGTGGTACATGCATCTGGAGGTCACTTATAGCAGCAAGAGGTTTGAAACCACAAAGGCTTATTTATCAATGTAGATTGATACAAGAAGACATGACAATGTAGCAACAATGGAGGAGGATATTGCATTTGCCAATATGCACTGGTTATGGCCATGATGAAATTAAGTATTGAGGCTCCTCAAAAAAGGGTCTAAAAATAGAACTCCAGTATGATCCAGCTATTTCAGTTCACACACAGAGAGATAGGTGCACATCCATGTTTATTGCTACACTCCTACTGATAAGTATGATTCAGAAGTAGCCAAGACAAACATCAAGAGATGAATGAAGAAAACATGGTGCATGCACACAATGGAATGTTATTCAACTGTAAAGCATAATGAAGCCATGAATTTGCAGGAAATCATGTTAAGTGAAATAAGCTACTTATACAAATACCACACTACTTCTTTGATATGCAAAAACCTAGATGCCTGTGCAAAAGCATGCGTGTGCCTGTGCACAATGAAACTAGAAAAGAGATCATGAGAAGCTGTGAAGAAATCGTATGAGAGAAAGGAGGAAAGAGAATGTAATGGAACACATGTGACTTGAAAGCAGCAGAGGAGAGACTCATTAGGGAAAAAGAAAAGGACAGAAAGATGGGAGGACTAAGAGGAAGAGAGACAGGGAACAAACTATATTACACATATCAATGAATTGCCATAATGAAATCCATTAATTTGTATACTAATTTAAAAACTAAGTTAACAAAAAACAAGCAAGCAAGTAAATAAAATGTTGGTTGATAGAAATAGGACAAACGGAGTTAAGGTTTGCTTTACCTAACCAGCAATGTCCTAGGCTGGGGAGATGGCTCAGTGGATAAAATGTTTGCTGAACAAGTGTGAGTACTGGAGTTCCAATCCCCAGCACCCATGTAAAAAATTAATGTGGGTGGCAGGTGTCTAATTCTTGAGGTCATTATTAAGGTTTCACACAGTGTGCATTAGGAAGGTGTTTTGATCTCCACAATTCTTTCCTTACACAACTTTGTATTGACTCTTCCTTAATCTTTAAGTTCCAATGCCATTTCATATATATATAATTCCTGATGGTACATGTTGGATACCTCTTACAACCCTCAGAGTGTGTAAATCTTGTCTTCCCATAGCAGATCTAGTCCTTTTTTGGCTATTGCATTTTTTTTTCAACACAAGAGGGGAAAATTAAGCTTTAACACTGAAAAGTGCATTGCCCTAGATATCCCAATCTCAAGTATCAACTTCCAACTTCCTCCAAATTAGGGTAATGATTTTTGTATAGCAGGGGTTGAAAAATCTTGTATAGAATTAAGAATTAAATTTTTATCAAATGATAAAATCAAGCCCTGGTCCTGATCCTCAGCTTTTTATACCTCTGACTACAGAAGGTTGAGGTACTTGGTATACTGCCAAGGGCATTCTGATTATGACAATTGGCCTTAAATTGGTAATTAATCATGCTTAGCTTGTCTTTCTTCAATGCAGTGATTTTATTTAGCAATAGCCATCTGTTTCCTTAGACCTTAAAGTTCTCTGCCTTCATTGCTTCCCAAACAATTGGAAGTGAATACATCCCATTTCAAGGGCACCCCACCAGTTGGAAGCTAGTATAAGTGTTAGAAGCTCCACGCTAAATCATGCCAAGGCAAAGCCAGTAAATTAGGCCTTTTTTGCCATCCTACCAGAGATGAATCATTTTATCACATCTCATTTTTATGCACTATTACAAGGATAACATCTGGTATCACCTATCTTACATAGAGTTCCCTGGAAAGATATTTCAAGATGAAATTTGTTGGCAAGATATTAATTGAGAAGCTTTTCACATTTATATGTGAAAAAGCAAAGATGGAATGAGGAAAAGAACACTCCAGGCATAGTTACAAAGCCTCAGCAAATCCTTTGAGGAGAGTCTGAGGGAGATGGCTCAGGAGAATAAATGCTCTCTAAGCAACTCTGCATACCTGAATACAGATTCCCAGATTGTACATGGAGTCTGGAAGCCATGCTCAGCTTCTGAGATCCCCGTGTATCTACTGTGAGGAAGAGAGCAGAGACAGGTGAATTTTCAAGAAGCTTGTGAATGAAGTGACCAGGAGATGCTCTTGCCAATGAGGTGGCAGGCAAGGACCAAGAGAGAGCTGATCTCTGACCTCCACACCTGCACTGTGGTACACACACACACACACACACACACACACACACACACACACACACGCCAAATAAATAATAAAATTGGTTCCCCTTCAGATTATGGTGAGGTCTTTGAACTTCTATATCTACTAGTCACTGGATGGGAAGTGTCTCAGAAAATGACATAAACTTAGAGAAGCTTGCTTTGACAGAGCAACTCTTAATGGAAGAAGGCATGCAGGTCAGCCATGAGCACACACTAAATCAATGAGTGCCTACCATCACAGCACCCACCTGTACCAATATAAAAACCTAAAGAATTGTGTTTTTCCTTTGTCCTGAATGAGAACACATATACATTATTACCTGTAACTGAATTAGGATAGAATTCTATTCTGTAGGCTCAATGTTCGTTAATGATAAAAATGTCTTGCTTTTTTTATGGAAGTTACTGGAGAGCATATAGGAGCAAAGAGAATGGCTAGAAATACAGAAACATACCTGCCATTCTCCTCCACTCCACAATCAAGCACAAATACCTGTGCCCAGAGCCCAGGCCATCAGTGCTGGGAGTCTTTCTCATACACTGAAATCGTAATGCTGTTAGGTTTTTTTTGTTTTGTTTTGTTTTATTTTCTCCTGACAATGCTAATTCCTAGCCTGATTAATCTTTCTGTCTGTATGCTGTAAAATTGCATTAACTTTTCTAGCACAATTACATTTCCAGCACAATCAAATTATTCAGAGAAAGAGAAGTTGTAGGGGAAATGTTAAAGAAGTGGTAAAACAGGTCTGCACATCATTAAAACACTACAATGTTTTTAAGTTGCCATCATTGGTGTGGTCCCATAGCAAATGTGGTTTGATTGCTAACCCGCAACTCAGCTTTCATAGTCCATGATTTCATCTGATGATTATTCATGACTGACAACTCTTAGTTTTATTTAAAGATACATATGGATTTTATTTTACCCCTCACAGCAAGATTTTTGACCTGATTCACCTACTTGTTCGCTCCCCAAAACAGACATCTCTGAGTTCATTTTTCCAAAATAGCCACTTGTCATTCCATTGTCTCAGCTCACTCTTGCAAATATCTGTAGTAGATATGAGGTGGGCTGTCTGAGGTGTGACAAATTTATTCTGGATATTGACCTTTACGCTCTGTGAATTCAGAGAACTCAAATAGTCCCTGCAGAGACCATCTTAGTCTGCACTCTGAGGAAACTAAACATCTTGAAAGTTTTCATGCAGTTATGAAAATAGACTAAAAAGTATTATCTTGATTTCTCAAGGCATGGGTTGAAAAATGCACTGACAAATATAGAATGATGTACCATTATTTTCATTACAAGATATCCTACGTGTTAGGTTTGGTTAACTATACTGTTCGGCTGAATAGGGCAATTGGAAGCATAGCAGTGACATCTGACAATTTCTGTCATCTCACCTTTGGCCTTATATGCCAGGCACAGGCTTCTATGACAGAAGAGGATGAAAACATCTTTGTATGACCTCAAATACTCTCTTAAGGAATCCTAAAAATAATTTGGCAGAAAAAGAGTTTCTCTAAGTCCCTGAGAAACTCCCAACATGCAGTTGAATCTTGCCAAGGAAAAAATAGTTCCAATTTTTTATGATCAAGATACTTTTTTTTCTGGAGTGACGGTTTCATTTTAAATAAGATGGGCTTACCAAATAATGCATGTATCAGGACCTGCCAAGGACATTAGCTATCCACGCTAAGACAGTGTGCATTTTCATACTTGTATTTGGCTTGTGACCTTATTTTGGAAGACAAACTGTAGGATGTACCATCAGAAATGAAATTTGAATTAAAAATAAAAACCACACATCTTTATGACCTTTTGGGATTAGGAAAAAAAGATAAATAAATTTTGTTTCAAGCCTCTTTTGCAAGAAAGATAATGGGATTTTATCTGATGTATTGTATGAGGAGAGAATAGCTTGAAAATATAATAGCATTCATATTTGTGAAGATTTGAGAAAAGAAAGGACTTTCCATGTACATGGATTCAGAAAGCTTTGAAATGAAGCAAACAAGTAAGAAAAATAAAAATTTGCTACCAGGGTGAGGTGGGACAGAATAAAGACATAATATATGTCTGTAACTGTAAAATACTTAGCAGCAGGTGGGATACATAAAAAAATTATTATAGCAACTAAACGAGGGCCAAGTGGAAAGGAAGCAGAATTAAGGTATCAGTGCCCAGAGGCTACATACAAACAAAATACATTCTCTAATTGATGATAAGGGCATTGTGATGACTTTATCAAAATTATGAGTCTTTTGGCAAAAAATAAATAAATAAATTTGTTAGTTGAACATTTTCCTCCTTTTCTGACTACAAAGGACATAGGAGCAAACTGGGGAGAGAGTGTGCACAGAGTGATCAGTTTCATGTGCCAGGCATGACAGCACAAAGAAACTAATCAGGGTGAAAAGAAGAAGCTTCTATAAGTAGCCACAGGCAACATGATGGGTTATTCCTCAGTGAAGACAGGAGTTGGAGAATTTTTGTTGAAGAATTCTCTTAAGATATTCCATCCCACATCCAGGAAATGGTTCCTAAAACTGTAAAAACAGTTTTATCCTAGTTGGAAGATGGAAAAGTATTCAATAAATTGCATGTTGGTCAGAATAAGACCCACAGAAACAGAAAAAGGACAAAGTATAAGTGACATTAAAAACATCTGGGAAAGACAAGTGAATTCTCATTTCTAAGACTGGAATTGTAACTTCTTATGTTGAGTTTTTCTTTGGATGTCTCTGGTATATAAGAATAGAAAATGACTATAACAAAATTGATAGAACCTAAAAGAAATTTTAATTCCCCAGAATATGTGCACCATGAACTGGAAGCAGGAGCTTTGTTTGATCAGAGTTCTAGCAGTTTAGCTGATAGGTCCTTTTGAATATGGGATCCTTTGAGAGTTTTCCAGTAGTCTTCCAGTTAGCTTCTCAGCACTGTGTCTTTAGTGAAAACTCATCCACTTTACCACCCATAGATTCTTCACCTGCCTCTGTGATTTCATCACACAATCCTTCTGCAGTCTCAAAGTATTTGGCTTATAAAGCCATGAATTTAATTCTACCACTTCCTTTTTCTTTGTTTAGGGTCAGTGATAGAATTAGCTTCAGTTAATAGATAGATCATAACCCTTCTTAAGTCTTAACTTGTGAACAGTTTTGGAATTGTCCACTGCTGCCTGAAAAAAAAAAACTACATTTAATACAGTTAAAGGCATTGCTAACATCAAATTAATTCTCAACCTTCTTTATTCTTGCCTTGTAGTAAACATCCTTTTCTTCTAATTTTATCATTATTAATTTTCAATGAAAACGTTGTCCCAGGGCATTTTCATTTTGCAGCATCTGCTAAGCAGCTCTGACCTAAATAGTCCAAGAGAAGGTCAATGTGTATCAGTAATTCTCCCCAGAGATTTTGAGATTTCCCCTGTGAGACAATAACAAGCAAAAAATAGTCTCTAGCTCTTCATAAAATACCTTTAAGAAGTTCAAGGAGCTTAGATCTAGGTTATAAATATCTTCTTTCTCTAGAACTGCATGGAACAGGATGGAGGCCCATTTGGATTTAGAGACCAGAGCATCAGAGATCTTCTTGGCAGGACTAAGCAGCAGAGTTGTGGGGAAGTATGGCTGGGTGGGGACATGAAAGAATTTGAGTGATCTTCTATTTAGAAAGGAGAAACTCAGGTCAGCTTGAGTAAGGAAGAAGGGCATGCAGGACAGCAAGCACCACCTTGTTGCAAGGTAGATAAAGTTCCAAGTGATAGATTTAAACATCACCTATACCACCCTCTAATTCCTAATCGGATTAATGAAATGTTGATACTGATATATTAACTCACTGAATCGAGGATTGTTGGAAGAAAATATGTTAATAACAATGATAAATTTACTTACAGATTCTGGCTTGATACATTTTCAAACTGAGAGCCTCTGAGACTTCGCTCACCATTTGTGTGTATGTTATTTCAGAGCTCTCCTACCCATTCACAAACTGAAGCGCACCACTGAGCCACAACATGAAGTCTGTCATGCTTCGGAGGTTCTAAATCTTATCTAAGAGTAGACAAAAATAATAGTTGCATATTTTTATGTTACCAGATTTTTTCGTAAGAACCTTAAAATTGCTGATGGCAAAATCTATTCATATACAATATTCACTGATTTTCATATGTGAAACAACTTCTGGCTGGAAGATTTTGTTAATATCTCAATATAAACTAACCTACACAAGAAAAACAATCTTCATACGTATACTTTTCACACCAAAATCATTTAGACATAAACAATTATATGCATCTTACACCACAGTACCTTCAATTCCTAAGTAGAATAAGCCTACATTGCATTTCTAATTTTTTAAAGGTAAATTATCTCTAAAAGAAATTTAATTTTTAAATTCATGTATTGGGCTGGAGAGATTGCTTAGTGGTTAAGGCATTGGCGGCAAAGCAGGATCCTAGTTTGATTCCCCAGTGCCCACGTAAAGCCATACATGAAAGGTGGCTCATGCATCGGGAGTCCGTTTGCTGGAGGCCCTGATGCACCCATTCTCCCATTCTCTCTCTCTCTCTTTCTTTCTCTCGCTCTCTTTCTCTCTCTCTCTTTCTCTCTCTCTCATCTTTCTCTCTCAAATAAATAAATTTTTTTTAAAAAATTCATGTCTTGTTATAGATTGAATAATACCTTTCAAAAGAATATGCTAAGGTCTTAAATCCCTAGAAAAACAGTCCCATGGCAGATGTGGGTAGTGAAAATGAGGCCCTAATGGACTATGGTGAGCACTTTCTCCAGTAAGATTGATGCTCTTATAAAGACAGAGAGGGGAAGGGATCCAGAGAGGCAGCCACAGCAAGGAGAAAGCCATGAGAAGAAAATGCCAAGCCCCAGTGATTCTCCTGTGAGCCAAGCTTAGAAGAGAGGTCCTCACCTCTCGTGTTTGTTCCTGCAAGTTTGAGGGGGATCCTGGCCTGAATGGCATTGCAGTAAGGAACTTGGAGCCTCCAGACAGAAACAAAAATTCTGTGGCTGTAAGTCACCCAGGTTATGACACTATACTGAAGTCACCCTAGCAAGTGAATAAATGCGTTTGCTGATAGAATTATGATTCCCCACAACTTTCATTCTCTTGTGCAGGTTCACATATCAGTCTGGCGTAGTTTCCTCCTTGGTTTCTTAGTGTGGCTCTTTGCCCATGAATCATTTCTGCTTGTGTGTTTCTGAAGAATATCTTCATTTTGTTTCAGGAGGTAGAATTTTAAATTGATGGTTTTTGTGGGGTTGGTTTTTTTTTCCCCATTTGATTTTTAGTATTCTAAAATGTTACTTGATTCAAGCTAGGTTGAGTGGCTCAAGTCTTTAATCCCAGGACCCTGAAGGCTAAGGTAGGAGGATTTCCATGTGGTCAGCCTGGGCTGCAGAGTGAGTCCCACCCAGGTCAGCCAGACCAAGCCTAAAAAGAAAATAAACAAACAAAAACTACACTAAAAATACAGTGCTACACGATTCAATCCTGTTGTATTGTTCCTGATTTTAAAATGAAGCCGTGGCATTTTTATATTTATTCTTCTGCACATAATGTGCTACTTTTGTTTGCTTTCAAGACTATTTTAGTTCTGATTTGGAGTAATTTGATTATTATATGCCTTGCTATCATTTTCCTGTTTCTTGTGCCTGGATTTTTGTTGAACATGTAATAGTGGATTTGTATTTTTCACCAAATTTAGGAAGGTTTGCATCATTATTTCACAAACACATTTTCTGCACACCCATGCCTTACTCTGGAGATTTCGATTACCCGTGTTTTAGGTTGCTCTGTTCATTTATAGCATGTATCTGATTCCATGGCTATCTCTTCACACTGTATAATGTTTTTGTAGTGAAAAGGGGAATTTACTGGGATAGCTTACAGCAGTCCAACAACAGTAGTCTGCAGGCCCAAGGGTGAAGGACCAGGAGCTGTTCAGGCACCTGGCTGGATTCTTCAGCAGTCCCAATCCAGCCCTGAAGGCCTGAAGGCTCTGTGGAGAGCTGTGGCTCTTCAGTCCACACATGTAAAGCCAAGAAAACTGGGATCCTGTGTCAAGGAAGTGTAGGAGAGGGGATGCAAGCACCAGCAACAAGCACCAGCAGTAGGCAGGAGAAAGGAAGAGCTAATTATTTAAATATATATACTTTATTTGTTTGCAAGCACAGAGAAATAGAGGGTAAGAAAGAGACAGAGAGCGAGAGAGAGAAAGAGAGAGAGAAATGGGCATATTGAGGCCTCCAACCACTTTGCAAATGAACTCAAGACTCATGTGCCACCTTGTACATCTGGCTTTCCATGGTCACTAGGAAATCGAATTCCGTGCCTTAGGCTTTGCAGGTAAACACCTTAACTACTGATCCATCTCTCCAGCCACGCAGTATATTTTTTTATCTCTGTTTTATTTTAAAAGTTTTAATTCCTCTTTGATTTGGATTTTCTTGCTTATGCACATAGTCATTTTTATTCAATCTCAACTATTGCTAACTTTTAACTTATTGGATGATGAAAGCTAATAGATTCCTACAAATAGTCTCTATTTTGTACTGGATTGATGTTAAATTACTTGGAATTATTTTTATATGTTTATGCCTTTTTTAAGAGCTGTTAGGTAACAGCAATCAGATGACAGGCTACTGTATATTATTATTCACAACTGAGTCAGGATTTTCCCAATGCTTAGAATTCTATAAATAATATAGTTTCCCTGGTAGTCTGTGGAAAAGAACCAGCAATCATCCTGATGGGAAATTTGGGAACTGTTACTTCTCATCCTCTTGGAAGATCCTTCCCAGTTGTTGCAATCAGCTTTCTAGTTGCTGCGCAGAAACAACCCAAACAAAAGCGGCTTGTGGAGGAATGGATTTATTGGGCTTACGGACTGGAGACGAGACTCCATCCTGGCAGGGAAAATGATGGCATGAGCAGAGGGGTGGATATCACCTCCACCATAGCACAGCAAACAGCGGCAGGAAGGTGTGCCAAATATTGACCAAGGGGAAGCTGGCTTATAACCCTCATAAACCCACCCCCCGACAACACAGCTCCAGTGAGGTTTTAATTCCAGAACTGCCATCTGCTGAGCATTGATCACTGACAACACATTCACTTGTTTTGGGGGGACACCTGGATCAAACCATGACACCAGTCTTGCCTAGTTTCCTCACATATGGGAAGAGATTGGCACTAAGCTAAATTCAAGTCTGAAGATCTCTGGAATTTTCTTGATGGGTCATTTTCTTCACTGGTATCTTATCAGCACTAGATACCCTGGGCTCACTGTACTTTCATCTCGAACCCTTCTGCTCTGAGATTCAAGCAGCTGTTGTCTAGATGCTCTTTACTGGCACAGTGTCTTGGAAAACTTGCCTGTGGAGATGAACTATAAAAACAAATTTTAGGAAATATTGAAATGAACTATGGTAAATAACTGTGATAATACTTATTTTGGACCCTACAAATAACTTTTCTGAAAATATTGCTGTGAGATATTTTCCTTTCTTTTTTTTTCTGCTAAGTTCCTGACTTGTCTCTTGCCCTGAAGTTAAGTTCACCACCATGTAACCCACCCGCTTAAAGCAATACGACTAGTTTTTCTCCACCTTGGTGTACCTTTGGCCTGAACAGCACATTTGACCAATGTTCCAAGCAGTGTTTACAGATGCTGCCTGATATGAAGCTATGCACATTGCTCAATGTCCTCATTGGCCTGGGTGGACTCTTGACCCAGAACATGTATAAATGAGAAGTGCCAATCTAGTGTTAAAGACAACAAGGTCAATAATGTATTTCCCACAGAACTTCCATAGATAAATCTGTTGAGACAACAGGTGAGTTTAGTGTGATTACATTTGTGAATGGAGTACGTGTGTGTGTTCTGGATCAACACAGTCCAACAGGTCATATCCCGAAGTCCCTTCCTTTAACAAAAGTTTAAGGATTATCCAGTTATAAGATTTTTGCCCTTTTTATGCAAACTTTGACTTGCTCACATACTACTAAAGTTTGACTGTTCAATAAATGTGCAAATGAGTGCCCGTGAGCAGAAGCTACAGCTGCAGGAACTTCACCACTGTGGTGAGAGCGGTTCACCCTTAGTTTCATTGACTCCAAAGGTAAGTTTCTTTTTCCTCTTACTCTGCTTCAAGAGGCAGCAAGCCCACTCTGGTAACTCAGTTTCCTATTTCTCAGGCTCTGCTGCTCAAAACAGCTAGCCCACTCTTGGAAAAATGACCTAAAGGGTTAGTTTCTATCAATCCAAGGCTATGCCTCCCAATTGGGCACTTGTCAATGTTATAATGGACTAATATAACCTGGACAGTTCTTAGTTTACATCATTGGTTCAAAATAATGGCATTTAAATATTTTATAGCTAAGTCTATTAAAACTACTAAAAATGATTAATAAAGGAAACATATTTATATCCCCAAAGTATTTTAATTTTACATATTAACATCAACAAAATAGAATGGATATTAACATGTAATTTTTTTTTTCAATTTTAGCAAGTAACTACAAAAATCTATAAGGGACAGGGAATAATAAAGGTAACAATAGATAAGAAAAATACTCATGGGCACCATCACCCAACTTTAATCTTGTGTTGCTTTGACTGAAAGAGACCCTGAGACAAAAGTAGCAATGGTTACTAGAACGCACTGACAGTAACAAAAAATGTTACAGGGTGTTGTAGTCAGTCAGACACTGCTGGGATGAATCTCCAAACCAGGCACAATTTGGGGGAGGAAAGTATTTATTGAAGTGACAACTTAATATTGGGCCTAGTTAATCTTGTTTACTTAAGACTCTTTGATGCTGGGTATACAGGTATGCTTTATTTGCTTAATAAATATCTAATGGTTGAAAATAGCATCTTTATTGTAGGGCTTCTCGTGTTCTGTGTTATAGCCTCAGTTGATCTATTCACGGAATATACAGTTATGTTTTGACTTGCTCATATATTTCTAAAGTAGTCCACACACTAGAAATTTAAAGAAAATGAGATCATTCCTGTTTTCATAAATAATTAGAAACATAATTTTATCTGTTGTGATAAACTATAACAAAAATAAAAAGTACATAGAGTTTATTTTAATGTAGTGCACAGAGAGATATATAACAATGGTGAAATATTAGTCTTGTAGTAGAGACATTGGAGAAAGAAAAAAAAACATGCCAGGTAGACAGGAATTAGTTATGCAAAGGAATAGCATTTAAAAGGCAACCTGAAAGTACTTTGATGCAGCTGGGATGGTTCAGGAGTGACAGATAATCTGGAAAAATTAGCAAGGACTAGAATAAAGGAACCCTGGTAAAACACTATGAAAATTGATTCTTTTGATTCTTATTCTGATGACAACAGGTAAACTATTAAGTAAAGTGGATGACTGATACAGTTAGCTTTTATTTATTTTTTCTTTGTTTTTTTTTGCTTTGTTTTGTTTTTGTGGGATTTTTTTTTTACCTCTGTGATTGCTGTGAGCACACTTCTAAGTGTTGATTTGAAACTGAAAGTAAGGACGCCTGTGAGGAAGCTACAGTGGTAAATATGGGCAAATAATCAATAGTTATAAGAGAGAGTGGGTGTTTGTATTAGTCAGGGTTCTCTAGAGGAAACAGAGTTCATAGAATGGATTATAATAAAAGGGAATTTATTGGGGTAGCTTACTACAGTCCAACAATAGCAGTCTGTAGGCCCACAGGTGAAGAAACCAGTAGTTGTTCAGTCCACGTGGCTAGATGTCTCAGCAGTCCCAATCCAGCCCAGACGGCCTGATGCCTCCCTGGGGAACAGCGGCTTACAGTCCATGATATGAGGCTAAGGAAACTGGGTTCCAATGTCCAGGAAGGGTAGGAGAGCAGGATGTGAGTGCAAGTCACGAACAAGCAGCCGGGGGAGGAAGGAAGACCATCTCCTTCCCCCTAAGCTTCCTTACATTAGTCTCCTTCTGGAAGGCCCACCCACTAGGGGAAAGGGCTCACTCTGGAGAAGGGAACTCCTCTCTTCTCCAAAATCCCAGAAGGATTTTGTCAATCCTTCCTGCATCCAAACTCAGAGACCCACCCAAGATTATTATGGATTATTACATAGGTCAAGTTGACAAATAAACTTAACCATCACAGTATTGTTCCTAAAACTGTTGTCCAAACCCAAGGAAGGAACATTTATTTTATCAGGTGTATAAATTGGTAAATAGCTTGTTGAGCAATAGATGAGCAAACAAACTATAGAATTCTGTGGACCATATGTTAATTCTATATACCTAGGACATGCATACATGGAAAGGCTTAATAGAAAACAAATGTGTGGGACCCTGCTAAGAGGCACAGAGGATATAGGGTTAAATGAAGTAGAGGCTGGATTGAAACCCCAATAGTCTCTGAAGTTTATCTGAGCTGAGTTTATCTGAGACCAGCTCCTTCTTAATCCTAAAACTCCAACCCTCTGGGAAGGCCCTGAGATAAGCAGACAATTCAAGGCCTAAACTCACCTCAGGTGTAATAACAAACCTGGACAATAAAAGTCTAAAGGTTACAGTTTCTCTGCAGTCACCACCATCCAGTATGGGTCTAGAATCACATAGAAAACCCTCTCATCTTATCTATGCAAACTAGGCATCCACAGGGTACTGGCCTATGCCAATCCATTAATGAGACATCCAGACCACCCTGCCCCTACCAATCTCCTTGCTGATGCCCCTGCCTCTGATTTTTCCTCTGGCTTCTCCTCTATATAAATGACCTTTTTACATACAATGAACGATCTGTCAACTGCGACTACATCCCGAGAGTTCTTCCTCTCATGGCTCACTGCTATTTCAAGGCTCTGTTCAGCCAGCTCCATGGATGAACAGGGAGTTGATGGGCGCTGTAACTCCCCAACTAAGCCCCATAATGACACTAATGTACATGCTGTGACCAGAATAGGAAATATCTCTGAACTCTACCCAGATGTGTACTGCTCCATACTCAACAGGAGATACCTAGTTCATTGTAGGAGCAGACAGAATAAAAAACTTATTTTTGTTCATGTCTTTATTTCCAGGGGTTAGCAGTACACTGGCTTATTAACATTCCCCTTTCTTTGACAGCCCGTGTTTCTTCATCTCAGATCACTGTGTGACTGCATCTCTGGAGCTGCTTGTTCCATTGTGGGATTAATCTCAGCTTTGCTAACCAAAGACGCTTTCCTTGGCAGGCACACCTTCTTTTAAGACTATGGGGTGGTTTGAATGGGTTCCCCAATAGATCCAGGAGTTTATTGTGACTTGACTACAGCCTCCTGGCTGGTGGAGGTGTCACCTTGGTCTGGTGGAATCCTAGGTTCCAGCCCTAAGGTGTTTCTGGGGTGGATCTGGCATTCCAGTCATACATAGATCTGGGAAGAGCAGTCTGAGCTCGGAGGAACTCACTGTTTTTCTGGTGTGTGTATTGTTGATCATGGCTTTCTCTTTCTGCTTGGACCTGAGAAAATGGGCCAGCCTCTTTCACCATTATGTAACTTCCCCTGGATCTGTAGCTTAATAAATCCTTTCCTCTCATAACTAGAACTGGTTTGGAGGTTCTTCGCAGCAGCATACAGCTGACTATGACAGACCAGCATGTGACAATGTTTTTGAACACAACATTACTTTACAATGAAGAAACATGTTCAAGTTCAGTAACTTGTTTAGACAGAATAAAAAATAAATCAGAGTGTGGGTCCTGCATTTTAATAGCCTGAAATGTCTGATGCCATTGATTTTAAAAAAAACCTGAGCTGAAATTTGTTTGGTTCTGCTTTGGGAAAATGATAACCACTTGATGTATCCATAGGACAATTTAATGCATTGCTAATGTGTTTAAGTGGGGTGAAAGCAATTCTTCTTCACTGACATATCCTCTCCATCCCTCAATATCCCAGAATTAGAGAAACCTGAACTCAGAGGAAAGAGTTTGGAGAGCATAAAAAGTTAATTTGATGAGGACTAAATTGATAATTTTAGTGGAGACTGCTTGCCCATCTCACATTTCTTTGGCTCACACATGCCTCTGATTCTCTAAACTATCTGATCATAATAATGTCCTTTGCTTTTATTATATAGGTCACATCCAACCCTGCTTCCCTGATGAGATTTTAATCCTTTCATAATCTGGCCATACTCACAGATGATGGTCAGGAAGCTTGAAATTCAGAGTCGCTTGTTTGCACAAGTCTCTTCAAAAGCCTTTGTCCATATGTCCCATAAAAAAGTTGTCAAAATTAAGATTTTTTCCCTCATTAAAACCATCATTCCTGCTACTCATTCTTCTTGTTTGTAACTCTTACTCGTGTCTGATAATATAAATGACTGCAGGGTTTCTAGGAACACAGATGAAGGGGAGGTGAGTTGACAAGCCATAAGATTTGTGCTCATTTGTGAAGTTCACAATCAGTTTCACACATTAAGTTAAGTTACTACTATCCACCTAATTTAGGAGTGGCTTCCAGCATTACATTTGATCACCATGCCTATTCACTCACCTGATTGGACAACAGGTAGCGCATGGGACAATGATATGTAGAGGCCTCACACACACAATCAATTTGAATTTAGCAGAGAAGGAAAAAGTTTGAAACAATCAGAAAAACATTTTGTGAAGGATTTGATACACACTCATTGGAACAATGAAAGCATAAGTAGAATTTTTATTTCTTGTAAGCCTCTATTTTAAGTTATCAAAAACAAACTTTTTAGCTTGGAGAAAAGGCAGCCTTACTTTTCTTCTCTTCCTAGAGTGATGGTTCACATTCATTATCACATAAGGAGGTGATCACAGAGGATGCAGCCAATACTTGTAGAAACACAAGTATTGTAGATGTATGTCTGATACTAAGACAAAAATATATTCTGTTGTTTCTCTGGATTCTCATTAGATTTTCAGTCTTATATTTCACTGTGATTATTCTAAATGTTTGTGTTGCCCTAAAATTTGTATGTTGGAGCTATAACCTCTAAGCTGTTAATATGAGGAGGTGAGGGCCACTTGGGAGATGATAAGGTTAGTGGAATGGAACACTCATGAGTGGGATTGGTGTCCTTATGAAAGAGGCCCAGGGAGTGATGCTGATGACACAGTTGAAAAAGAGTCACTAATGAATGGGAACTTGCCAGCCAGCACCTTGGTCTTGGACTTTCTCTCTCTCAGAACTAAGAAATGATTTCTGCTATTTATAAACCATTCAGTTTATGGCATTTTGCTATTGTAGCTTGAACAGACTATGACACTCTTAAGATCCAAGTAACCATTCCTTTCCTAAATGAAATAACATACTGTCACATTGTTCAGTCAGGCTATGATGACTCTGTAGTTTACTTCAGTAACAAATACAAAAATACAAGCCATTATGAGACAGAGATAAGACTAAGGTAGAGCCAGCGCCTTCCAAAGAGTGCCACACAAAATTTCTGCTGACATCTAGGACCAAGTTAACCCATACCTTCCAAAGAGGCTACTTTGATCCCAACACTTATACCCATTGACAACTAAATATCTCATTTGGCACTTCCAGGACAGGAAGACACAAATGACAGGTTGATGTACTAAAAAGATTCTATATGCTGACCTTCTTGTGTATGTGGTGATTGATCCTGAATTTTCTCCCTCAGTGTCATTTTCAGTGATTGAATTTTTGCTGGCTTATCCATTGCTCTCAAGCAGTGTTGGTCTTACCCAAGACATGGCTGTTTCACACCTGACACTTCTCTGATGTGGATATGTTTACCATGAACTATAACAAGCTAGCAATTTGCTTCTAATGATTTGTGATAAACAGATACCTCAGACGGTGTCCATATGCAAAACACAAGATACATGGGCCTTGACCTGCCATAGGCTTTGGTCTAAATGTTCAATTTCACCTAGTTCTGTAATACATTGAAAAGGAAACCTCCACAATCAGGATATATAATCTACTTTAGAGGATATGTGAGTTGGGATTTTTGTCATTATGACACCCGATTCACTCTGGTTCCAAGTCAGAGATCTGGGTACATTATTGACCTGCTCCACTCCTATGGTTCTGAGGTGAAGCAGACATGACATCAGGAGAACTTGGCAAAGCAAAGAGCAGGAGAGCCAATCAGGGGGAAGACACGAGACACCCTCAGAGGCTCAACCCCAGTGGCCTACTTCTTCCAGCTCAGTGACGTTTCCCCCACCATCTCCTAAAGAATAACCACCTGCTGAGGACCATTCATTCAGCCTGAGAGCCTCTGGTGCATAGTTGATGTTCAAACCTCATCACAGGTGTTCTTACATTCTCCCAATGGTCTATAATGTTAGATGTCCACATTTCTGAACTATGATGAATACTATTTAGTACTTGTGCAATTAACATTTCAACCTGAATTAGAAATGTTAAATTTAATAGGTTCCCTGGGATTTTACTGTGTGCTATAACTCCAAATATACTTTACAATTTGTCATGGGATTCATTGTTATCCCTCTATGTCTAATCCTAGCTCTGTGCCTAAGCTACTTTTGGGGGAAAATCACACATTGCCCCTCACAAAGACAGAAAGTCCTGGAGATGGCTTGAGAAGCCATGGACCTGCCAACACTGAGTAAGCCAAGGCTCTGTCTTATCTCCAGCAGCAGCAGCATCGCTGGAAATGGAATGTTGCATGAGAGGGAGGCAGGAGGCCGGAGCTCTTAGAGACACGGAAGAATGGAGATGCTTTGTGAAGACAAAAGATTCAATTTTTTGAATCTTAAAAATCAGGGTGGGGAGATGGCTCAGTGATTAATGATGCTTCCATGCAAAGTCTGACAACCCAGGTTCAATTCCACAGCTACCCACATAAAGCCAGACACACACACACACACACACACACACACACACACACACACACACACACACACACACACACACACACACACACACACACACACACACACACACA
>PVHP010019155.1:0-32273 GCA_004024765.1 Zapus hudsonius
CTGGGCAGCAACTAGAAAGCTGACTGCAACACCTGGTTCAGAAGATGCAAAGATGAACCAATCACAAGATTAAGATAGAATTGAGAAGTTGTAAGGAATAAATAGTCAAAGTAAAAACAAAACATCATTAACCTTATGGTACTTCTAACCACAACCCTCTATCCTTGACTTCCATTCTGCTTCTGGACTAACCCTCACCTGACAGGTTGCACCTGCAGTGTCCTTTTGGGAAAGATGCTGGTCCCCAGAATAAACAAGCTGCTCTCCAATGCTCAAGCCCATCACACCATCCGCTGGATCAGACATAGATAGCATATCCATAATGCTCGCAATGAGGAGTCTGACGGGAAAATGGATCTCTCTTGGGAATTTTGACTAAGGCATATGGAGAAGGAGCTTGGAGTGGAAGGATGTACGTGCTAGGGCTGAGGCTGTGAGGGGCCATATCTGCACTGAAGTAATGAGACTCTAGAGGAAGGCCTAAGAAAACATCCAGGAAAACCCAGAAAGGTTATGTGCATGAGTGAGACTTGAGGTAGCAACGAAAGGCAAGAGCTTCACTCTGCACTAACGACTCTTTGTGTACATTGTAAGTGCCACCAAATTTCATTAGCCAGTTCTGATGTCCTTCACCTAACACACGGAAACTGTCACAGCGAAGGGATAACTAACATATGAAGGTTACAGGACCAGGATTTAAGCCCAAGGTTGCATAAGCCTAAACTCTAGATTCTACACCTCATCTCAATCCTACTGTTGCCTTGGTCTTTATTTAAAAAAAAAACCAGCAACTTTGTTCCAATACAGCATGTGAGGCCAGCAGTGATTACCACAGAGAAAAGCTTTTCCTACCCAGGAACAGCTGGCTTTGTGTGCACAGCAGCCTGACTTTGAGAAGAGCTGCGGTTGATAGCTTTGGAGATGCTTGTGTGAAAGCAGAGCCTTGAAATAAGAAGCAGCAACTTTCCCTAAAGCCTCCAGGCACCCTGAATGTTGACAGTAGGTCTCCTGAGCCTTTGGGTCTCCTCAGATCCTCCACACTATGCCACAAACAGAGGCAAAATATGACCCAACCATGGGTCAAAAGAAGACCTGCAGGAGTAATAATGTCTGCAGACCCCACACCCCCATACCCACTGTATTGCAGTCTATGCGATGCCAAGGCTGTGATTGCTACCTCTTGTGTAAATCTTTCCAAGAAGAAAATTCATGTCATTTTTACCTTTTCACAGTGCTTTGTAAAGATATGCATGGGAAAAGATTCCAAAATGCCTTTTGTAAATGAATGTATGGATGAGGCAAAGAAAAACAGTTATCTAATAATATATTTCCCTTCCCCAAACAAAAGTAATAACACTTTTTAATTTGGTTGGTGCTTTTGACCTATCAAAAAATAAAATCACCTAGACTATGTTATTAGGCAATGAGAAAGGTAGGATTAAAATACTCTAATAATATTTCTTGGATCTTTCATATGTATTCACTTCATATTTATCTTCCTCAGTTTTCAAACCCAAGAGGCTATTAAAGAGTCAATGCATATACTAGGCTGATGGTGAGGTCATAGTGAACATCAACCAAGACAGCATTATACCCAGAATAGCCCCTGCCACATAGTGAATTCTCAATGCATAGTAGCCTTTTCTTATTTATTTATCAATAAATAGAGTTCGTACTGATCACAGCCTCACTATAAAGATATGTTATAACAATGTGTAGGATACATAAGAAGTTGAAATGCTACAGTAACTCTGGGTGAGATTATGGGATAATCAGATTATAGTTCCTGTTCCATAGGATGGGAAATTTGAGATGAGTTCCTATATGTAAAGTCTGTATACAGTACAGGGTTCTCTTCTATATGTGGAGTTATCTCTACCCCACTTTCCTTACCCTTGTGGAAGGCATGCCTGACTCCTTACCACTGAGCTAACTTGGTAAGGTTACAGCAAATGCAAAGAGCATATTCAGTTACATTCAGGGAAACAGTAATTCTACAGGAAGATAAAAGAAACATAGCTATTTGCTTGCAGGTACTTTATCCCAGCCTTCTGATAAGATTTTTTACTTACACCTGCCTAGAGTAGTTATAGTTCTTAATAATTGTTATAGCTCAGTAGCAAATGCTGGATGGATCCTGCAAACAGTTTTATCAAACTGACATTCTAACAAATGTCCCTTGCTAAATGTCAAGTGAGATTTCTGGAGGGGAAAGCAAAGTGTCTCTTTTCTTCTTCCATATCCCAAGTCTATGTAGATCAAGAAGACACTGTATGGCTGCTGTTGTTTTAGCAAGTCAGGCATCAGCAAGAACCCCCCAAGAAGCTTTAATCAGCGAAGGCTCCTTCTTAACACTGGGGAGAATTAATTATGAATGGGGAATTAGCATCATTGTCATTTAGGAAGCTGAACTGACTTGCAGGGGAGCTGTCCTCCTGCTCTTTTAATTAAACAGAAAGGAGTTCAAGGGCACAAATCCCTTCTTTCAGCTCTCCCTGCCTATTATTCATGAAACAAACATCCCCATCATGTGACCGAAAAGCATCACAAGGGGAGATGATGAACTCAACACTGAAAACAATGAAATTGGTCAATGTAAGAGGAACTGCTTCCATGAGAAAGTATTCTCCTCTCGAAATGAGGGTGATTAGCAAAATAACTACAAGTCTGGAGGAAGAGGTCTTGATTAGTTGGCCCAACTGCCTTTCCTCGGCTTCTTCCACAATGAAAGAACACTGTCTTGCTTTTAGCCCCACACACCAATCATGGTTGGCCTCGACCCCCTGTGAAAGCCCCTTCAGCTTGTCAGAGACTGGTTTAGGAAAGACTTTGTGATGTAGGTGATGGCCGTATCCTCGTAGAGAGAGGTCTCAAGGACACATGTAATAAAGTTCTCTCATTCTCCAAATGACACACGTGTAATACGTAATAACTGTGTGAAAATAGACTTGAGGTTACTGCAACCATGTTGAAGACATTATACTTAAAACGGTTTGAGAAAACTTTTCAGTGTGTTTTAGTGTAGATTAATTCTCAAAATTCTGAAAAGAGCAAGTTTCATCAGCAAGAAGAGAGACCAGAGTATTTAATGAGATTGAGTGGGTAGCTCACTAAAAATAGATCTACAATACTCAGGCATCTCTTAATATAAGTGTTTCCCATTTATAGGACAATTTTCATCGAGTTTCTTTTAATCATAAGTAAAACACCTTATTCAGTAGTCTAAACAAACAGAATCTAATAGCAGTAATGCATATTTACAATAGTTATTTTTTTTCAAGTTCTTCCTTTTTAAATTTTTATTTATTCATTTTCAAGGAGAGAGAGAGAGAGAGAGAGAGAGAGAGAGAGAGAGAGAGAGAGAGAGAGAGAGAGAGAGAGAGAGAGAGAGAGAGAGAGAGAGAGAGAGAGAGAGAGAACACCAGGGCCACCACCTTGTGGGTCTGGCTTATGTGGGACCTGGGGAATTGAACACGGGGCCTTAGGCACTGGAGGCAAGTGCCTTAACCGCTGAACCATGTCTCCAGCCCTACAATAGTTATTTTTAAGGAAGATAAGTTCAGTTTTCCAAACATAAAATAAAAAATGGAGTTCAAATCAAATAATTCAAGATGAGCCCACTCTTGCACAGCAGCCAGGTTCCAGGTGAGACACAGAGGAAAAGGTGAGTTAGGCCTGAGAGCTGCTCTCAAGACCAGCCTGACAACTGCCCCAGGGAGACAGTGACAGACAAGGAGCATCACAAGGCTCAGGAAACCTTGCTGAAGAGAGGGTGGAAAGACTGTAAGAGCCCCAGGTGGGAAGGAGTGCCCTGAGGCATTGCCCTTCTCCCTCTGCAACACATACACGCAAAGACTGACTGCCACTCTCACAACTCATAGCCCACAACCCCATGGTGAATGCCAGCAACCCCCTCAGGAGGGCCCTCAGTGGGACTGGGGCAGGGAGGAGGGGCTGGCACCAGCACATGATTTGTACAAAGTTTATAACCCATAATAAAAAGAAAAAGAAAAGAAACGAATTAATTTGCCAGCAGTGACACATACAGTCAGGAACATGGCTGAACTGGAAAGCTATGGGAACACAATTTTAAAAACAATGTTCTGTACACTATGTTATGCTTCGTGTTCCAATGGGAATATATTCATTTCCATTGAATTTGACATAACGGTTCTTTCATGCTAAGCTCTATTCTAAATGACAGGGATGAACGTATAAAAATAATTATAACCCTTGCATAATTCTTAGGCAGGCAAGCATAGGGAAATAGCATAGCAACCAGGGGCGGTGTTTGGCTTTGGGAGTAAACACACACTTTTCTCACAATGCACTTGGGCAACCTGTGAGCAGCGCGGGACTCCCACCTGACCACAGCTTCAGGTCCACCCAACTCCTAAAAATGAACTAGGCTTCACTCCCCTAGTAAACATTATCTGTGGCCAGTTGTGACTCATATATGATGTTAGATATGTTACGGGGGAACCTTGGCACAGTTATATTTGGTTTTTACCGTTGAATTTCCCCTCAGAGTTTGTGTCCTCTAATGTAAAAGAATTATACACAGGGACAGAAATAAGTCTTATCACACATTTATTCTAGATTAATTAATTTAGGAAAAGAGGAATTGGCTGGGAAAGCCGCCTGGCCACCACGTGTTCTGTGAGGTTAATAATATCATATTATTTAAGGTAACATGGGGAGTTACAGAGGTCTCCAGCCACCAGTGTGGGGAGAAAACGTGGAGAGTTTAACAGAACTGAAATTGTTCAGCTAAATAAGCAAAAGAAGAAAAGATAATAGAGAGCTCCCATCATGAGAGGGAGAGGTTCCTGAGGAAAAATGTCTGGAGCCTTCCCCGGGATAGGCCTTACCTTCCTAAGGCCTAGAGATTTAACCTTCTCTCTGCTCGCTTGCCATGTGGGAAAAAGGGAGGGCTTTCTTCCAGGGAAGTTAATTTAAGTTTTCCCCAGGTGAGTCAGAGAGACAGCTGATTGGTTCATATCTGACCAATCAGTTTTAGTCCCTAGGTTGTAGCTCTAGCTAGACACCTCCCACTCAAGGGGAGGGATTGTCCCTGCAGATGCCTGACCCTGTCACAATCCCCCCTCTGAAGAAATAACCCTAACTGCTGTTAGGGTACTGGGGTGTGGAATTTGGGAAACAAAGTATACATGTTTAAGAAAATAAAAGTACCAGAAGTACATATATGTTTAAGAAACAAGAATTAATAATACCCATTTTGATCCAGAAAGAGACAAGGCAAGGCTCTGACTGGGGAGGGGTTAAGGAGCAGCTTGGCAACATTGTGTGGGGTCCTACTCCTAAACTCTCTCACAGATAGATCCATGATCAAAACATCAGGAGGCCATCCAGCCCAGACTGGTTCTAGGTACACATACAGTAAGAAACTGTGTCCTCTGAGTGAATTTTAAAGGAGAATCAGCTGTTTACAGTATGCTTGAGCATGACTGGACATACTTATTAAAAGAAGATGCAATTGGGAAGTTATATTTGCAATAAAGTTTATACAACTCAAGTATGTCAATCAAAACAGAGAGCTATTCAAACGATGCCTCTTTGTGGCTGATTTATCCATCTCAGGGACCCCATAAGAAAACCCCCAAAGAGCAGCCTGCTGCTTACAGGCTGTCTAACTCAACTGGCTCCCTGATATCTTGCTGCATCTATGCGCCTTTTTGTACATTTGCTTTAATTCTCTAATACTGTTTCTTGCTGCTTTATTTCCTTTGAAAAAGACCTCAAGAACATGGAAACACCCAGAGAGAAACCATCAGTAGCAGTATGATTAAAACATGTCCTCTAATACTTATAATATAGTAAATGGTCCCAAATAATGGCAACCAACATAAAGCACCGGGAAGCAATGATTAAAATGGATTTAACTGAATGAACACAACGATTTTAAGACTATCGGTAAGGATGGTGGAGGACAAGAAATCTAGGTAGAGATGCCCAATTTGGAGATGCACAGGAAATGGCTCTTGTATGTTATACTAGAAACTAACTTCATTCTGTGCTTTCTAAACTTTAACCCTAACTTTTTCCTTCAGACAAGACTATGTCAGAAAGCATTACAGCAAGTAAGTATTTTCTGGTTGAACCCATCGGGCACATTTTAAAATGCACTCATTGCATGTAGTGTGATGTCGTCTATTGGTCTGGCTATAAAGTTGAAAAGAAGTAAAGGTGTCTGTGAAAGATTTCTGTGGGAAAATGATGGAGGACGGATGGCTTGAGAAAGAAATGAAGGCAAAGGGAAAACAGATGCTTGGCAGCAAAACAACTTTCCAGACTTCCATTGTGCTCTGTGAGGACATCAAACACTGGAACGGACCCTAGCGGTGAATTAATGTAAGCTTTGCCAACTGGCTTCCAGCCCCCATATTTCATGATAATAACTCTTCTCAATGGAGGAATGGGCAGCAGGAATATCATGGCCACTCACGGGTCTTCATGTCAGAACTAGTAGGGGCTGGGCGGCTAATGCTAATTCATTTCTCACCCTCAGCCATAGTGATTGGTTTGGGAATAGTCGAATGGTACCAGCTACCAGTTGTATCACAGAAGAAAGGTCTGCAATGGGAGGGGGGTTTTGGGCAACCTATGAAGAGTGTGTGGACCTTGAGTTATTTCATTAAGAACTCTTTAATAAACAACTTCTTTGTGTGTGGACCTTGAGTTATTTCATTAAGAACTCTTTAATAAACAACTTCTTTGTAGAGATCACAAACAGGAAGACTTGAAGCCCTAGACATTGAAGTATGCCAAACCTGAACAAAGCAGCAAGAGACTGAACATGTCTCATGGCCAATGGAGGGGCCAAGAGCAGACGTCAGTGTGCTGGGGCTTTGCCCATATCCTAAGGCACTGTGTCATACATAAGCCTCTCACCACCTGTAGACTTTGTATTTATGTAAGCCACTAAATTCCATTTCAATTTAAAACACCTTTTGTTGAGATTTCTCTTTTTTACAACTGAAAGTACCTGATACAACATATGGCAGCAGGAACAGTTAAGTTCTTAGGATTGATTTAGAATAAGACACAAATCAGTAGTACCGAGTGAAGAGATTTGAAGTTGAGAATGAGGACAGAGTCAAGATGCCTTGCAGTCTGGGGCGTGATAGGAGCCGTGAACCAAGGACTATCTAGACAAAGCAACAGCAAATGGAGGACTTGACAAGAAAGATATCAATGTGGGTTTTAAACGTGTTTAATTTATACTCTTATAGGATCAGCAGCTGTTAAGATAAAGAGCTTTCCTTACAACCAACGTTCAAGCCTGAGAGAAGTTCTAAATCACGTCCTTTTAAACAGGTCACACTGGAGTCCGTGAGGCTTTTCCACATGGGCACAGACAATCCCAGAGGACATTTGAGATTTTACACAGTTCATGGCTAAAAATACTTGGTATTCCTAAAACCAGAACCTAAAGTGTAGGTGTCAGAAATTATGAAGCATAGCCAATATATATATATTAAACCTTAATTTTATAATGTGGCAGAAAGCACAGAGCAATAAAAATGTGCACAACATTTCTAAAAATATAGACTTCAGGGGACCCTAAGTGAGGGGAATAAAGACCAGAACACCACTAGGGAGTTCAGGTCAGTTAGCTGAACTAAGAAAATGAAAATCTCCAGGTTCAGTGAGAGTCTCTGTCTCTCCAAAGGTAGCAGAGTATTAGAGGCCAACTGAGACTTTTCTGTGGTCTCTGCAGTGTACACGCAGGGCACTTGCCCCTGCACACACTGTTCATAGACTGCACACATACATACATACCTCCAGCAAAAATGCTCTACGTCCACCAAAAAAAACACATAGAAAATTATATATACTTCAAAGATACATTGTCTTGGTCACTGGCCACATAAAGTGACTTACGGGTATCCAGGAATAACCACCGAATCCTGCTGTACAAAAGGGGTGCTCGGAAAACGAAAAACTTACATCTCAGGAGTCATTAGGGTTAATTTCATAAAGGAGCCCCATGACTTAGATTAATCATCCACTGGTATATATAGCTGTATAACTTCTATACAGACAGAGCTGGGCATCTGAAATCAAGAATAGGAGTTCCCAAATAGGTTCAATGGTTCAGGAAAAAGTTATAATGGAATTTGGTCAAGTTATCAGTTGCTATTGGGGCCTGGTTTTGGTTCTTTGATTTTCTGGAAAGGATCTATTACAAAGACAAATGTCAGTGTTTGGGGGCTTTGTCTTTGTTCCATATGTGTGGAGCAGGCTTTGACACACTATTGCGAACATTAGTGCAAAAGTGTGCTTGTTGGGCTGCCACCCAAACAATTTTGATAACAAAAGTCTTGTAAGGAAGGCCCGTAGGCACTTAAACATGCGGTGTTTCTTACTGAATGATGCTTTGATGAAATAATTATAAATGAGTCAAAAGAAGTAAATTACCCTTGAAATAATAACAATGCTTAACGTTTTGATTTTCAAAGTGTTTAACAAATTACTAATTACTTAATTCCCAGTCTAGCATCATGATGAAGGGGTCCCTCCTCCAGTTTTATAAATGGGAAAGCTGAGCTTCAGGAGAGGTGACATGCTTGTGTCAAGTCAGCCAATCTAGAAAGGCTGGTTCCTAGGTTTCAGGCAGCTATTCCATGTTGTTGAGAAGGAGTGAGGAGTGTGTCTTTCAATTTAGAGATCAGCTTTTTAAGCCCTGCAGAGTATACGACCATGTTTTGTAAGAACACGTGTCAATTGAAAATACTATCCTAAAACAATACTGTTTAAGACATTTTTTCATAGACTAATGGCTATAAAATTTGGGAAATCTGGGTTACATTTTGGGAAATGTTTAAGGAACAAGGGACATGGTGTGCATTGTTCTTCCAGGAGCCAATGCAACGAAGAAAATGCATTGCAGAATATAGTCACAAGACCCTGTTGACTTTTTCCCAGACATCTGCCAAGTAACTATGTTTACTTAAGTTTTATTTTTCCTTGATTCTCAGTTTCTGACATACACTATAGCTCATGTCTCCTGGAGCTTCCTAAGCTGTTGCTACGGGTTAGGATCCTAAACTCAAACTGGATCTTCAGCTGTTACCGCCTTACTGATTTCTGGAGTTGGCTCTGTCCACGTTTGGAATTCCGTCCATCAGTTCTGTGCTGAAACAACCTTATGGAAATGGTCTCCAGAGCAGTGTTATATTTTAGGCCCACAGCAGTGAACTTTAGGGATGTGTGGCCCACCTGTGCACTGCTTTCAGCTGCTCCTTTGCTCCACACTAAGTTTGCAGACACTGTGACTAGGTAAGTTATTTCCCTCTAAAAACAAGAAGGCTCATGGCCTACTTTCCTAACTTCTTCCTGTTCACATTTTTATATTAGCTATATATCTCAGTTATCCAGTGTAGCATAACAAACTATATTGAGATTCAGAGCTGAAAGCAACAATAATTTCCCAAGGTTCTCTTGGTCAAGACTCATTGCCTCATTCCTTTGCTCTGCATTGTGTTGGTGGGAGTTGTTCGTAGGAACAGGTCCTGAGGGAGGTCTGCTGGGGCTTGAATTGCTTATCTTGCTTGGCCTCTCCTGACATGGTTCATCATAGAACAGAGACTTCTATCAGCATGGCTGCTGGTGACCCCAAGGCAGAAATTGAAACCTTATGTCTTATTTAAGGCTAGGTACGAGGGATTAGGGTACAGCTCAGTTATAAAACTTTCATGAGGCTCTAGATTTGAACCTAGCACTGGAAAAAAAGCAAGACAGAAAACATGAGACCAATCTTGAAAGTTTAAGAGCTGCAATTCTTCTCCATTGATTTTGTCAAAGCAAACTACATATTTCATGGTAAAACACATATATTACATTTTAAAGATAGCACTGGACAAGACTCCAGAAGAAAAAGAAGTGTTGGTCACTGTCCTGGGAGATTGTCCAATGCACATATATGTAAGCACCAATATACATTTTAAATTTGGAGTCACATTTTTATTTTTGGTTTATTCAATTATTTGTTCAGTAGACATTTTCGTTTATTTTTCATTTGTTGGCTTATTTATGTAAGTACCTACGTTATTATATACAATATAATATATTGTAGGACATGGAAAAACACCACAATGAATAAAAGATGATTTATTTCTTCTATGAAAATTAGGTCCCATCATTAAGATACAATAAAGAGTAATAAATAACAAAAAATCCTGCGTTGATAAATGTTTTCCAGAGAATTAGCATGACAAGTGATCTAATGCTGGGTAGAAATCTGAGTGAGGGCATGCAAGTGGAGAATATGTGAGCTGACAGCTAGTGTACAAGTTCAAGGCCATGGCAAGGGTGGCTTTGGAGCAGTCGGGGGTGTGTGGCATTGGCACCCATGAACATAGAGGGAACATGCTTCAGAAAAAGAACAGAAGCGCAGCCAAGAACCTGATTAGAGTTATCTGTGAGCAGTGCTTGAAAAGTTTGGATTCAATTTCAGGTCTCATAGATGACATCCGGGGATTTGTAAGGATGTTTCTTACTTGTATTTTTGAAGCCAACTCTTAAAATCAACTAATGAATTGGATGTGAGATGTGAGAAAAGAGTAATTAAGGCTAATTCTCTCTTTCCTGAGCAACCGCACAGATAAGGATACTATTTTTATTTTATTTACTCACTCGTGTGGATTCCTGTCCAGCTCAACAGGGACAGCTGGAAAAATGAACATGGGCCAGAAGGTTGTGCAAGCAAGCACCTTTTAACTGCTGAGCCATCTCCCTAGGCCAATGGATACTATTTATAACATTTGAGTAAAATGAAGGGAAAAAAACCATATGGCAAAAAACCATATGATCTCTTTTTGACATGTAAGGTTTGGGTCATGAAATCAGTGAGGTAAAGAACTTCTTGCTGTTCTAGCTGTTGCTCTTACTACTGTCATTGGGACAAATATCACCCGCAGGCTCCACTGAAAGTTGAAAACTCGCAGAGTGCCTTCTTGTGGGTGGTCATTTGTTAGTTCTCACACTGCTTGGCAATTACGTTCTTTCAAGAAAAAAAAAAACTAGTCATACTGAGGCAGTGCTGGGGTACCATATATCTTCTCCATTTTTGTCCCTTCCTTTCTTCTTGCCACAAATATTAAATTGCCTGTTTTAAACTAGGCATAGCTTTGCATGCAGGGTGCCAAATTTTAGCCTAGCTGAAGAGGCAAATATAAATTAAATTATCCTCTAACCCAAAGTTGAGATGCACATGCTCTAGTGAGTACCACCTCTATCATTTGCTTTTTCTTAAAGAAGTTGGTGCTATTTCTGCTTCTTGTTAGAGAATTTATTATTATTTTACTATTATTATTATTTGCAAATGGCTGTGACTGCTAGGGAAGGTTCAGTTCTTATCAAAGTTCTGATAAATTAAAGTTGAGTGTTCAGCACTTAATGAGGCATCCCTATCACCCACTCCAGTGGTCCAGGGTTATAGGAAGAGGTGCTGGAAAGAATGTAAGAACCAGGGGATGGGGAGGCGTGCCCTGGAATGCTGTTTTCCAGACACGAAGTGGTCACTGTACTCATAACTCACAGTGGTCATCACTATCTGAATAGGATCACGTAATATTGAGTTCATTGACACATTACCATTGATTATGGAGGGCAAACAAAGGACATTAAAATAGAATAGGGAGCCAGGCATAGTGGCCCATGCCCTTAATCCCAGCACTCTTGGGAGGCAGAAGAAGGAGGATTGTCATGAGTCTGAGGCCACCCTGAGAATACATAGTGAATTCCAGGTCATCCTCTGCTAGAGTAAAACCCCATTTTGAAAAACCAAACCAAAACAATAAATAAATAAGTAAGTAAGTAAATAAAAAGAGTAGAACATAACAGGAAAGATGAGTGGATTCAATGGAGGAGGATGGGGAATGGGGAGGGGAAATGAAGGAAGCGGGTAAGTAGAGATTATGTATATTATTTTAATAAAGTTTTGCTTAACAGAGAAAATTTAGAAGTAGAAGCTAAGCTGTATGGAACACAGAATGCAGGAAAGGGGAGAGTGAGGCAGGAGGGTATGATCTACTAGCACCATGTACAGTGATCATACAAAATTACAAAAGAGTAATAAAATGTAAGAGGATGAGGAGGACTAAGCTTCCCAGGCAAAGGACCCTGTGAGCTCCAACTCTCCCCCCCCCCACCTTCCCCTCACACAGACACACAACCCAGATGCAAGTAGACGTCCAGGTCCAGTCCCAGCCCAGGCCCAGAGAGTCTGTGATCAGCTGCTCCCTCTTCCAAACCCAGGTGTGTGTCTGCTATGGAAGAGTCCCAGCCCGTGCTGTGTCCCCAATGGAGTGGTCGTGTTACACACTTAGGAAGGGATGATCTCCCCATGAGCAAAGCTCTAGGCAAAACAGGGAACACAAGACACCAAAGCAAGCTTTCTCCACCAAGAATGTCTTGTCCTATAGTATAAATCTCCACTGAAAACTACTTAAGTGAATTTTATATGATAAATATGTACAACAAATTTACAAGACCATGAATAAATGTCTGAGTGAAATCCAGGGGAATACAGATGATCAACTAAATAAAACACAAAGTTAAACCAAGAAATGAAACTTGAGCTCAATAAAGACATGGAAATGCTAGAGAAAAACAGGACAGAAATTAACCAAAAGAGAGGAGACCCTAATCAATAAGATCAGAGATGGAAAAGAGATACTGCAACAGATACTAATGAAATTGGAAGAATCATAAAGAAAACAACATGATACAAATAACTCTATTTCCCCAATCTGAAAAATTTAGGAGAAATGGATTAATTTCTTGACACAAATGATCTACAAAAGTTAAAGGCAGAAGATAGAAAATATTTAAATATATATAGCAAGTAGCAAGATGGATGCTGTAATTAAAAAAATCTGTCAAAAAAAAGTCCAGCCCCAGATAGATTCACTGTTGAATTCTATCAGACCTTTAGGGAAGAAACAGAAAACACTATTTCTCAAGTTGTTTCATAAAACTGTAAAGGAGGGAATGCTCCTTACCAAGAACCAAGACAAAAACCTAGAGCTTGGAAGATGATAAATTCTAAAGGAGAGCTGTTAGCCAATCTTATATCCTTAAGAACTGAAAAAGAGCATACATCTTTTATTTCTTTCTTCCTACTAGGAAAGACAATAAACTAATATTTTTTTGTAGAAATTGCCATCTCTTTTGTAATGCTAAAAAGTGAACTCAGACTGCTCTGTGACTTGGGACAGGACTATATTACAGGCAAAGAAGATCCGGCTGACACACTACTTAGCAAATCCTCAGGGAACCTCTGAAACACAGATGCTGGGGAAACAGGAGGCGACCTGATCCTCAAACCACATGAAACTGCCATTATGTCCATTGGACAGGGATAGAGCCCAGTTTCAATGTGGTCTCATAGCTGTGATGCTCTTTTGCTCATAAAACACCAGCAGGAATATCATTACAAGTTTATGCCATCTAAGTATAAAAACACCATGTTGTGCTCAGTGATCAGAAGTGCTTGCTTCCAAATCCTGATGGTACGGGTTCCATCACGCAGTGTCCACTTAATGCCAGATGCACAAAATGGCACATGCATCTGGAGTTTGTTTCCAGTGGCAGGAGGCCATGGCATGCTCATATTCATAAACACGTTCTCTCCTTTTCTCTCTCTCTCTCTCTCTCTCTCTCTCTCTCTCTCTCTCTCTCTCTCTCTCCCTTTTTCTCCCTCTCTCTCCTTTCCCCTCACAAATATTGCGAGTTACTCATTCATGAATATTGAGAGGCAAAAGGGGCTTCTAAGAGCAGGCAGATTGGGCCTGGCAGGTGGGGCATGGGAAAACACACCTCCAGTGCAAAGTGTATGGCTATGCACATGCACCCATTTTAACACACAAGTGCTGACGGGTGGCGCTGGCTGTCTAGACAGTTTTGGATGTGTGAGCTCGGGTTAGAATTTAGATAACACCCAGCAAAAAATCCAATGCACCCCAAAGTTTAAAGAGTACCCGAATTCTTGTCTACAAAGTTGAATTAAAATCATAGACAAGATAGTAAGGTATAGTGAGAGACTTTATTATTTAAGGGAACATAGGGACTTACAGAGTTCTCCAGGCACAAGTGTGGGGAAAACATGTGTCACAGAATTTAACAGAATCTATACTGTTCAGCTAAACAAGTAGAAGAAGAAAAGATAACAGAGGGCTCCCATCATGAGGAGAGGTTCATGAGGGGAAAAATCTGGAGCCTTCCCCCATACCTTCCTAAGGCCAGGAGATCCTTCTGGTAGCCTGGCATGTGGGGGAGAGAGAGCGCATTAACTGTTCAGTCAGTATTTCCTGCCCTAGGTGGGCAGGGAGACCACTGATTGGTTCATACCTGACCAATAAGTTTTAGCGCCTAGGTTTGGGCTCTGGCTAGAGACACTTCCCACTCAAGGGGCAGGTATCTCTGGAGCTGCCTGAGCCATCACAATCCCCCCCTCTGAAGAAATAACACTAACTGCTGTTAGGGTACTGGGGTATGGATGGAATTGAAAAAAAGCACCAGAAAGAAGTACATACATGTTTAAGAAAGAAGAGTTAACAATATCCATTTTGATCCTGTAAGAGGCAAAGCTCTGACTAGGGAGGGGTTAAGGAGCAGCTTGGTAACATTGTGTGGGGTCTCACTCCTAAACTCTCACAGATGAAATGCCTTTTCCTGGGTAATGTTGGTGTGTAAGCAGAAACTGTTACTTCATTTCCATGCTCGCCCTTAAGGCTGATAGGCAGTGGTCATGGTAACTGAAGAGAAGGCCTGCTGGGTGAAATTTCCGAATTCTTACTGGGCAGACAGGGTCTTCTGATTGGTCCCTGTAATGCACCTAATTTGCCTGACTTGTGCTCAGGGTACTGCAGCTGCACCTGCACCTGATCTTTGTTCAGGGTACTGCACCTGCACCTGCACCTGACCTGCGCTCAGGGTACTGGACCTGCACCTGGCCTGTGCTCTGGGTACTGGAACTATACCGTTGGAAGGGTCCTGGACCTGCACCTGTACCTGACCCGTGCTCTCTGTGCTCAGACCCAATTCCTGCCCCTGGGAGAGAAGCCCAAAGCTGTGCTGCCTTGGCAGCCACTGGCTCTTTCTCAGAGAGACTTTCAGCTGTTTCCTCAGCTCTTCCTCCTTTGGAACTCCCTGCTGCTCTGGAGATCCCAGTTCCTGATTCATTGCTTCTTCTCTGGCATCAGGAAACCTGTCAAGGATTCGGAGCTTTGTGTCCACTTGTTTGGGCCACTCAATACTACTGAGTGTTAGAGCTGGAACACTTTGGGTATCTCACTGGGCAAACCCACTGCCTCCAAGGGCTGAGGTCAGAGCTTCTGCTCCTGTTATGCTCCCATGTGAGTAAATCTTCGCTTGTTTATCCCCTCACCATGAGTCCATTCAGGGCCCAAGAAGAGTCAACCACTTCAGGATGAGTCACTACGAGCATTTATTGAGTTCCCAACTGAATTTTCCCCTCTTGCTATATTATATGGAATTTTCATAATGGAGACACCCTGAGAAATTCATAAGCAAATATCTCTCAGTGTTTAATAAACTATTGTATTACTTTCTCATCTGATCAAGGAATTACCAGGCAAATTTGAATTACTTAATTTTTAAAGCAATAACTATTTTTAAAGACTAAAGGTGTTTATATAATCTATATATTTATGAAGCTATATTAATTTATTGCATATCAATATTTATTTACATTAGCCCCAAATTTCACATTTGTACTGTATAAACAAATTGTTCTCATTTATCTACCATGTGTGCTATTTCACCACTAGGGTTAAAACAAACAACCAAGCTCCAAGAAGGAATTGTGATACTTTTTTATATCAATTTACTTTTGAAGGAGACAGAGAGATATGTGGACAAGGAAATGGAACAGGAAGGGGAAAAGGAGGAAAGGGCCTCATTTGAAAGCTGGTAGGATCAGCAACAACGCTATAATGCGCTGGGAAAGTGTGTCCAGAGTTGCATCACCCATAGTAGATGTTTCATTTTGAAAGTAACTGATCATCCAGATGTTCATGCGTGCATGTGCTGTGAGGTTCAAAGACTGGTTGCTTTCACTCCTGCACGTTGAGCATGTGCAAGTATACATGTATATCCAGACACATAGGACCATCTGGGTCCTAGAAGATCCCATCTTTGATGTCTAGATGACACTCTCCCTTAGACAGTAGAATTCCCACAGGTGGGACATCAGTTTTCATCCCCACAGGTTCTCTTGAGGATGGATGGATCTACCCATCTGTTCATATTGTTAGAAAATCACATGGGGAGGGCCAATGGCTCCTGTTAGAGCCACCACCAAAGGCTTCTTTCAAAGCTCTCTTTCTGTGACAGTAGTTATCTGGGGCTGCAAGGTGAGTCTAATGCCCACCTCTGCTGTTGTGGAGGGCCATGCACTCTGATTTAGTCCAGCATGTAATTACAGAGACATCTAGTGGTTAGGTTCACGAGCACATCATTAATAATAGTGCTAAAGTGGGTTCATTTCTACAGAGGGCCCACTGGCTATGTGCCAGGAAGGATGGCAACCAGTGAGGACAGTCAGGATGAGATGGGATACTACTCGTATATGGTAGGACTTTTCTTTTTTGGATGTTGGATGTTGGAAAACTTTGGTATCAAAATAAAAGATATAATATTTTTAAAGATTAAATATATAATTACTTATACATATGATTTCAAAATTTCTGTTCTACCTAAAAGGTGAAGTCTGTAGCAATAGTCACTAGTACTTAATTTCTTCCTAAAAATTTTATGGTACAAGTACCAATTTTAGGAATTGGAAACTTTGTCTGTGGTTTAATTGATACATCAAAAATGCTCGTTTCCTACATATTGGAGCATACATCACTGTATATTAGAAGGACCCCATCTCTTTCTTGAAGACTGGCAGGTGGAGGGGGATCTCCAGTGTACTTTTCTGCATGTGTGAACCCATGTCCACCCCAACAGGTTCCCTTAGGGCTGTCCATGAGCCTGCATCACCAGCCACTGTCCCCCAGGCTCTTTCTTCAATTGTAAACTCTCACACTTCGCAGGGGTCCCAGGACTAGTACAAGCATGCTGAAATTCACAGAGCCCTACTGCAGAGAGCTTCCAAGCTCCAACCCTCCAGGATACCCTAATGAGGAAGGAGGGAAGAAGCAGAAGGAGGCATATGCAACAAGCTTCCCAGATAATTTTATTTTTCAAGAAATCAATACGATTATAAAACCTCTCTTCTCCCTCTTATTTGCTTCTCCAGGCATCCGCTAACTCTGAACATGACAATACATGGTCAAGTGACCTCACTTTTGTCTTGCAAAACAATATTCACTGGGTTGTTAAGCCCGTTGTAATAGAAAACTCAAAGAAATGAATTGTACAAAGAGAAGAATGTTTTGCTACTGTGATCTGCCTAATGATATTCCTACCATCTGGGTCCTAGCAGAGCCTACCCTGTGGAGTCTAGACAGGAGATTACCCTTCCCCTTAGAGAGTCACCCTGGGGACTTGAGACTTCCTGCTTTGGGAGCACGCGGGGAATTTCTGCATTCAGCATTACAAGGATGCTGGCAGCTTGAAGTCTGCAGATCTGCTCAGCTGCGGTTCAGTGAGCAGCTGGTAACTCAGCTCGTCTCATGCTGGCTCAGCTAAGAATACTCTTTCTATTCTTGCCTGCTTCTTGTTTTGTTTTGTTTTGTTTCATTTTCAGGCTGAGGTATTAGGCTAAGGAACAGCATCTGAATGCATTTCATGTTCTTCTGTATTTTATAAATGGGTGGAACCTCTCAGACAACTTCAACAATAGAATTTGTGGGGAAAAAAGTCCACAGGGTTCATGATACTGGACATTCCCTTGGACCTATCTATTGATTCTTCCCTTATTATAATATCATCACTAACATTAATGAAAACTTTACAGGACTAAAAACAATGCTTAATTCAAATATGACATTAATGTGTACTATTTTTTTGAAAATGCAAGGCAACACTCGTATAAGAACAGTAGTAGAAAGTTGTTATGGTAATAGTTTACCACTAGATAAGACTTCTTCTACTATGACAGGTAATCACACATATCCAAGAAATCGAGAGCTGCAATTAGACCTCAGAAGGCCCTGCATTCATTCTACTATCAGTCCATCTCTACCAAAATCAGACTGGAAGCAGTTGGCTTCACAATGTGAACTTACCATTTAATAGTGTTTAATTTTGAAATATCTTCCAAAAATCAATAAATTTAAAGGCTGGGTGTAGTGATACACACATTTAATCCTGGTACTCAGGAAGCTGAGGTAGGAAGACCACCATGAGTTCAAGACCAGCCTGGACTACAGAGTTCCAGATTAGCTTGAGCTTCAGTGAGACCCTGCCTCAAAATAAATAAATGCTCTATGCACATTATATAACAGTATGTATTGAATGCTTACATTTCCCAACAATTTATTTCATAAAATGATATTTTTATCCTCGTGTGTTCACATAAAATCCACATGCCTGTTTGTCAATATGCATATTTCCATTCATAATATGATTAGTATGTAGGTCATTGTTTCCCAAATGGAATTCATGGAGCATTATTAACTTGCTAAATGTTAACAGATGTTTTATAAAAAGTGCTCCTTCCTTGAGTAAATTTGCAAAACACTGAATTAAATCAAACTAAATATGGCCATTGAATTCATGAGTTCTTGAATTCCTCATAAACCATGTTCAGTGTATCTCTTTAAAATTAAAAAAAAAATAGCATGGAATATTTTCCAAAGCTATGAGACCCAAAATCAGTTTCTTCCATAAATGAATCATAATGTTCATTTTTTTCTCTCTCTCTATCTCTCTCTCTCTCACACACACACACAATTATAATTCATTTAGCCTCTCTAATTTTCCTGTTGCTTTCAGAGCATTAAAGACAAAATTAGAATTCATGACTAAAGAGTATCAGGTAAGAAATCAATGTTGAAGAGGTGAGAGGTCCAGAATTTCATGATAATTCATGCCAGACTCTGGCATCCAACCCCAAGGAGATCCTAAAGGCTGAGTAACCTAAAATGATGTTTCTGCTTTTTTGAACAGCATCCTCCAGAAAATCCATGCATTCTGACCCATTTTTCATTCTTATACAACTAACTTCAATTGTATCTTGTCAGATTGTGGTAGAAATGGTAGAGATTATGTTCAATCTGGAGAAGCTTCTTGAATAAAGACATTCAATGTTCTTGTGGCAACAACATCTCTGACCTTGGGTCAAAAAAAGCAAAGCATTTTTTTTTTACTGAAGTGAATCCCCAGCCTCCATTGTCTGATGTTGGACAGAAATCTGATATTATGGCCATGATCATCATATTCTCTTTTACACTAACTTCTATTGTAAAGCTAAGTGGTAGAACTCAAATTTTAAAATTCCACCTCTCCAAATCATCTTTCCTTGCAGACAACAATCAGCTCCAAATGACCTCTACCAGTGATTCCCAGAAGCTCTGCTCATTCTTTGCAAGTCCATAAAACTAGCACCTCTACCCTTTAAGGTAAGGTTTCAATTCCCAACATTTAAGAAGGGAGAGCTAATCGTGAACACCTTTCCTAGAATAGGTTTCCATTTGATAGTCCAATAAATCGGAAAAATCCCCAAATGTAATGAGACCTGAATGGGTGAAAGTAGCTCTATCTTCTGCCAATCTCATTGGTTAATATCTCCATTTTGACCTGGAATATTCTATCATTTTCAATCTTTTCACAGAGAAGAAGCCATTACTAAATGCAGCAGAATAGCAAACAAAAACCCTAGCAGAACTTCTGGAAATGAACATCATAAAAGATTGGGTTTTATAGGAACTGACAAAAACTATTACCTCCAGCCTACTCCAGCATCTTGAGTTGGCTCACCTTGGCAAATAAAAAATATTTTATTTTGAAGTCAAATTATGCTGACTAGATAAGACTCAAATTAATTAATTGTATAATTTTGACAACATAATTTGCAATGTTATCTCCCAACTTTTGCTGTCTTCTTTCTCATAACATTCTCTCATAGAAAACCTGCTCACACAGGCCAGGAACTGTCCTCTGGTGGAGAAAATAAACTAACACAGTTTATGTTTGAGCAGAGCTTGAAAACTTTTTGACAGATCACCTCCATGCCCCTTTGTAGACTAGACTATGTCTTCATGCCCTGAAATTATTTTACCCTATTTCATTATGAGTTTATCAGTATCCTCATTATATTTTTAATGACTTTGTTAGTTTGTGGCTCATTTGATAGGAATTATGTTGAACCTGGAGTGAAAAAAAAAATAGCACTTCTGGCCTTAGAGGAGTTCACATGCTTTTGAGATAAGGAGGAACTGGGTGAAGAAAGAGGTCAAAGGTTTCTGCTAACAACAGGTAGAAAGTGCTGTTCTTTATGCGTAGGCTCATTTTCTTGTTGGCATCTTTTCTTCATTGACCATTTCAACAGATATGTATTGAAAACTCTATTTACTTCAGGCACTGATTAACACTAGGTGGAAAAGTTCTGTTTTTATGCATTTGCATTCTATAGATGTAGAAACACCAACGCAAGGCAACTGGCAGCTAAGTAAAGTCACGCACACTTTGAAAAGTTACCCAGGCAAATGCCGAAATAGAAGACAACCTAATGATGGTAACATCTCCAAGCAGACTGTAGGTGTATTTGTACTAGAGAGTAGTTACCAAAGAAACATTTGCTTTAAAGTAACACATGAGGAATGTTGCAAAGGCCTTCTAAAGTCAAACAACTAAGAGGAAAATGGCACTGTGCTGAACATCCAATCAAAGTCCAATCACAAGGAGAAAGGAAACAAGGAAGATAGAGCAGGTTGTCTTTACGGAGACAAGCTTAATTTGTAAGCCATAATTTTCTCCTAATGTATGCATAGGCAATGTATGTGACCTCATGTCTGGTAGACTATAGACACTTTTGAAAGAGAACCCATAGTTTATTACATCTCTGTGTGTCGGGGGGGGGGAGGTGGTGCTGGGAACTGAACCTGGGGCTTTGCTCATGCACAAGCTCTGTACCATGGAACTATCTCTCAAACCCTGTGGTGGGTTGAATCACATGCCCCCAGCTGGTAGCAACTTGAGAAGTAGAGCCATACTACAGAAAGTGATTCTGGGGGTAGGCTTTGGGGGCTTTATAGCTGAGCTTCTCCTTGCCAGAGTTAGCCCCACTCTCTTGTTGCTTTCTGCCAGCTGCAGTTCACATGATGCCCAGTCTCTGCTTGACCATCCTGTCCTCTTAAATCCTCCCCTTGAGACTGCAAGCCTTGAAATAAACTCTCCTCTCTCATTAACTGCTTTTGTTTAGATGACGACAACTACAACAAGACCCTGTCTGTATTGGCTTGAGGGTCTCAGCCTCACCAAAGCTGACCTGGAACTTACTCTACAGTCCAAGCTGGCCTAAAACTGACAGTGATCCTTCTACCCAGCCTCCACAGTGCTGGAATTAAAGGTGAGCAACTCCATGTCTGAGCAAACTGCATTTTTGTTTGTTTGTTTGTTTGTTGGCAGATCCCTTAAGTTCTCCAGACTTTTGTTTATTCATCTGAAAAGTGGATGGAACAGTAGTGTTAGTTGCACAGGGTAGGGTGGTGGTGATGAGAACCTCTGTCACTAGCACAGTGAGTGCATATTCATGAATTAGTTTTGGTAAATTAATGTGCAATAAACATTTGCCTTATTTCCAAATACCTATGAAAAATAATTCATACTTAATTATTTGAAATGCATATCATTGTATGGGTTCTAATATGGTGAAATTTTAGAATCTCAAGGAAGTTAGTGGATAATTTGTCTTTTAATTTTTGTCCATAAACTAAGTTTATCAAATAAACTTGAGAATCAAAGGCCCTTCATTCTGAAAATATGGGTTGAAAACAACTTCTCTTATAAAAGTACTGCAAATGACAAGAGTCTACCAATGTGCTCACCATAGTAGGGTACTCTTTCTAGAATCTAATAAAATTTCACTAAATGCATCACCAAAACTGATAGCCAATAAAAATTCCAACATTCACACAAAATTCTGAGTCAGCAAAAGATAATAAAATTTGCTTAGAATCACAAAAGAGTAAACTACTCAATACTGATTCTTGTATAAGAAAGAGAAAAACTGTGATGCATACAGAGAAATGTTGTAAAAGTGCTGGTGTATTTCATGATGATGTAGTGAATTCATTTACCACAGAGAGGAATTTGTATGAGTGTTTACACAGACATCCAGGCATGTATACATCTCTGTGTGTAAATATGATATTGACATCTTTTCGGTTCACTTGAAGGATTTTCTTCCCTTCGTACCAGCTGACTTGCTTAAGAAACTTTTCTCTCTATGTTGCCCCTTCGCTAATTGGGCAAATGTGATCATTTGTAATGGGTCTCCAACTCATTAGTGCAATTTAGTCAGGTTCTCCTGTATTTCACAGACACACCAACCAGGCTGCTGCACACATCTGTTTCTGCAGATCTGTTTCATAATCACCCACAATGCTTCTGCCTTAAATCTGAGAAGTGATTGCCCCTTAATCAGCTGCTTGTTGTGCTGGGCTACACAAACATATGCAGTATCATCCATAAATAATTTTAGGATAAAAACATTATAAAAATTATCATTTGCATAGAACTTTAAAGTTTATACAGCTTTTTCTTACAAATCCAAACATACAAACCCAATATATTTCCTTGTGCATAAAGATACTGCCTATTTTATATGGCTTTGAAAAGAATATTTTTTAAAAAATATTTCTAATCATAAGTATTGAATTAATCCAACCATTTTCTACAAGATCTTGGGCTTTTCTTTACTATCTCTAAACATAAATTTCCATATTCTTAAAATTAGTATTGATAGCTACATCATAGTTTTTCCAGGGAGAAGACTTTTATAATAAATATGAAGTTGTAGAAAAATAGTGAACATAGAATCCATATTAGTTGCTATGATTCAGAAGGAGCGGATACAATATTGCCCCTTTTAATAGATGTAGTTACAGGGAATTGAGGTAGTTGTCAACTATGTAGCATGGGTCTACAGACAGCACAGACTTAAGAGTTCATGATGCCAGGCAGAATCACCTTGCCATGCCTGTCAAGCAGATGAATGGGCCATCTTGCCAGGACAATCAGTGGCTACAGTTTGAAGACCTCGTCTGGTTATATATATGAGTATACAAATCTCAGACTAAAACAATAATATAGATATATGTCACCAAGAGAAAGCAACCTTGAGGTATGTCTTGGGTTGAAGTTGGAAGATGAAAGTATAAGAAGTCCTTGTTGTAGGGTAGCCAGCAGGTAACTGATAAACTCAGCATCACAGATGGAAGCCTGATACCGAATTTCTGGCACTGGATGAGGGTCTACGGGATAGGTGCAGGGGCAGAAGAAGAGAGCCTCAGATTCTGCCTGTGCAGTTGATAAAGCACCACTGTGGTGATGAGAGAAATGGGAGAAGAGGCAAGAAGGAAATAAATGAGAAACAGAGGTAGGGGTGGCAAAAGTTTCTAAAGCCATTCCTACGTCTTGATATGAAGAAATTAACTCCTTTTATTTATTTACTTTTTTCTGTTTCTGAAACTCACACATTGGCTCTCAATTTGGAGGAACACCAAATGTTATTCAAACAGAAGTCCATAAAGGCAGCCACATCAAGATTGTTTGAAATGACTAAGGAATACATCAGACTGGGCATTTCTTCTTGGTGGTCACAAATTTCAAGTAAATTGAGAGGTTAGAATTAGATTAGACTGTCTTTCAAGAGGCTTTCTTATGAAGAATGCCAACAAACTTCAAAATCTATGGTTGTGGAAATGCCTCCAGATTAGGAGAAAGAAAACTTGCATTTTCTTGAAGTAGAAATGGTAGCTCTTAAAGAGCTCAAATCTGAAGAATCAGGGCTTTGATAGTTTGAGTAGATGTCCCCCAATAGAATTTATTGTAATTGTAAATTGTCTCCAGCCTTCTGGCTGGAGGAAGTCTCACTTTGGCCTGGCCTCCTGGGGTCTGGCCCTTTCTAAATTGGATGCAAAATACTAGGGATACATATGCAAAACAGCAGTAGGACCCCAAGTCTGGCAGTTCTGCTATTTTGTGAGTGGGCCTCTGCCTGTCTCTGCTTGGATCTGTGTAAGGGGGCCACCCTTTCCTTAACTTCCCCTTGATCTATTATTTCAATAAATACTTTCCTCCCCAAAATTGTGCCTGGTTTGGAGATTCATCCCAGCGGCCTGTGGCTGATTACGACAAGGGCCAACACTAAAACCAGAGAATAAATAGGCTTTGATCAACTTTTCAAGGGCGTGTTAATTGCTGTTCCATTCTGAGCTGTCTGTTTCTCACCGCACTTTCCTTCAGAATATTCCCAGAGAGATGCTCAATGATCTACCAGTTTTAAGTACCATTGCCCCTTTCAGGAGACAAAGCAGAAGTGTGGTCTGAGAGTAAAGACAAAGGGAAACTGAGGACACTGGAGAGATCAGCCATTACTTATATCTTTACTTCCCAGCTCACACCTTTCCACAATAACTAAGGTTAAAGAAAAGTCTGCAAAGATTAATTAAGGTGAAACAATAAAGTTCTGGCAATGAAAAAAAAAATTTGAGCACAGGAAAATTTAGAAGCCAATCGATTAGCAAATAAAGTTATCAATCTATAAGTTAACGTTTGATAACTTTATTTGGACAAGCTAAAGGCCCAAATTGGAGAAGCTGTGTACTTGACCTCTGAAGCCAGCTGCACCTATGTAACTAACCATTGTAGGTACACCACAGGCTGCAGGAAGCCCTGCTTTCTTCTCAGTATCCAGAGAACAATCATGCCCTTCTACAGAGTGGGGAGGCACTGAGCCCATCATCTGCACTGTGATATGGCAACGTGCCTATATTCGGGGGATTTTCAAGCCCCTCAGCAGAATCACAACTCGTATCTTCATTTTTCTCCCCCAAACGTTTAATGCATTACTCTACTGACACACATACATAGGAAGCTCCAATTCCTTTTGATTTCTTCTTAGAAATATTGCTGCATTAAAATACATATTACCAACACCAAACTGTCCTTTCTTGCTTAAAATCCCAACCACAAATGCCTCAGTAATATCTCTCTCTTTGAATTTCATATATGGATACCATCAGTTTTAGCTACTAAAAAAAATCCTGTTTTGCCTTGTTCAGTGAGTGATTTCAACAGTACTACATTCATGTATACTGAGGATAAATCATATAATTTGTAACCTTGCTCCACACTGTATCTGTGATGAGGGTAAACCTAGTGTGTAATAAACAAATGTTAAGTGAATAGCACCAGCAAAATGATAACAGAAGCAAAATATATACCAAAATATTGGCTGAAAATTCTTATTTACTTATATAAAATGACATTGACCTAATCATATTGACCATGACATAATCCTGAGCTTCAGCAGTAGGAATTGGGAGTATTTGTTGGTTGATTGTTTTTAAATACATAATGCCAAGAAAATGCACACCAGATAAAAAGAGCCTCATTGCTTTTACAGAACATCGGGGAAAGGTTGATAGTGATAAAAGAATCAAACTTAGAGAAACAAAGACACAATCAAGAGAGCTCTAAGAAGTGCAAGACCAAGAGATGGGTAGCACAAACGCTTGCTCACCTTGTTAGACTGGATTTCAGAAAAGTATTGTCAGCTTGGCTTTTATCTTTGGCACTGGGTTCTGAACAAGTCTATTGAGAAGATATTCAATGCTTTCCCAGGGCCCAGATTCCATGGTAGACGAAAGTTCCTTACCAAAACTCCTGTTTTAAAATCGTACATTAGGAAAAAGGACCATTTTTTCTAAGTTTGTATCTATAGTCAAGCTATTTATGAACATTATGCATGCATATCTCTATCAGGTAAAAATTAGGTAATCTATGCATTGGGAAACGAATCATTTGTTTGTTTTTAGAGTTTCAGCTAAGGGTTTGCTATTGTTAGACTAGTTTTCAAAATGCTTGCCCTCACATATTTTCTTTTACCTTATTTATTGTCACAATATGTCTGGAAAACCACCTTCATTTAAGGACTTCTATATTGATTATCTCTAGATATATGTGGTAAGATAATTGTACTCTAAACATATTTTTGAAAAGTAAGCCCTAAATATTTTGTATCTACTCCACTCTTGTTCTGTGACCTGTCACATAAAACATAAGTATGAAAGTAAAAAGGCAATACAATACGAAAGACTGAAACTCATCATTCTCAACTCATTCACCATCAAGAATTAAGGGCCTAAACAATTCCCCAGCTACCACGTATGTACACTGAAAGGAGTAGCTGAAAAAACAGCAGATCAAAAGATGATGCAATACTTTATGTGGAAAAGCTGGATATAATTTTCAGAGATAAAAGAAAGAGTAGAAGTGAAATTTTCTTTTCTTTGATAGCACTAAGTCAAAGAAAAATTAATTATTTAGCTCTTTATCAAGACAGCTTCCAAAATGTGTTGTCTTCTTCAGTCTACAGCAAAATAAGGAATTGCATTCCCATGTGCACCACATTTTATAGGATGTGTCTTTAGAAAGAATTCTTCAGTTTATGAAATTCTGGTTTACTTTACTTTCTATCTTGCATGTTCTGTTTCAGTAGCTTGTTTTTAACAGCATGTTTACTACTGTCAGTAATATTAGAGAATAATTTTCTTCATCTCCTTTATGTTTATATGGCGAACATACAAAAATACTCACTTTTCAGTTCACCCATGTGTTGTAACAATTGTAGAACCTCTGAAGTATAAAATATTTATGCAAACTAAGATTGCAAGATGTTATCCTAATTACTCCTACTAATGATTACAAGTACATAAATTTAATTATTATCATAATGAAATCTTTATTGAGCACCAAATTTATTCTAATCTGTGTCCTAAATGCTTCATAAGCATATTTTTTCTAAAGTTTTTACAATTGTGTGTGTTAAGATACATACAAAATTAACCTAACCAGAATTATGTCACAAGATAGCACATACACATATGGAAAGATACTGCTCTTAACCTACTGAGATTTATGTCACAAAAGAGTATATACACATATTGAAAGATACTACCCACGAAGTACATTTTGAAAGTGTTTCTAAGTTTGCAAGTCCAGGACAATACCCCTCCTTATATAAACTCTTAAAATAACAGTTGGGTAATCTCAGGTAATCATAATGTAAATAGACATCCATCACAGACTCTGGACTTTGCAAATGAAACCGTGGCACTGATGGTATTCTGTGTCAGGCTCTCAGCAGCTCAGGGAGGGGATTTGCTGAGGTCCCTGAGAGATACCAAAATCTGTTTTACCATTCATGGAGCAGTTCCAAGTTCTGGAACGGTATTATTGGTTTAAATTTTTAGAAGGTTGGCTCAGGGACCTATGTGGAAAAAATATACCAGGATGTAGACTAATAAACATGAGCTTTGGAAAAAAAAATCTGTAACTGGGACCAAGAAACAAGTTTCTTTTTGCTTCAACTATAGTATATATCATTAGCGTTACCTTACTAATTTTATGAAAATGAATAAATACTAATTTAACCTACCTAGCACACTGCCTGGCACATTTAACACTTTTGTTGATCATTTAAGATAATTATAAGTTATTGCTTTATTTTGATGAAATCTGTAAATGGAATGTTCCATATATTTCAGAAAATTTATTTAGTTCAGTGCAGAGCTCCGACCACAGGCTGCGGTACTCAAGGCTGCTGGAATGGCCAATGCACACTAGTTTGTTCTTTTAACTAACAACTTTCCTCCCTTTCTTCCTAACCTAAAATTGGACTTTCTATAAATGGGTTTAAAATGCAGGGAATGTGGACCTGGTCTTCTTTTCCTTCAAGCCATATAGTAGACTTCATTCATTCATGAGACTGATAATAAGACCCCACAACCTGAAGGACGAATCTCCACTTTCTTCATGCACAGGGAAAGGCTGACGTAGCAGGACAGAAATACCTGGGTCAAGTGGTACCAGCCGTGCAGAGTTAGCAAAGCGAACTGGCCGCATCTCTGACAGCTCAGCTCAGCTACATTAATAGGAACAAGGCTTTTTACATCTTTAGCAATATGTTCTTGAACTAGATAAAGGTCACACACAATGGCATAGCCACGTGGGTCAGATTCACATACATGATTCTCCTTTCAACTATCCAGTCAAAATTCCAAGGGTAGTCCTGAACACTTCAGCATACTCCGTTCAAAGTTTAGTGTTGCAGCGAATAGAATGAGAAGAGAATTTTTCTTTACTTCCCATAGCAATGATTTCAGTGCAACTTCCTGGGATCAGTTGTTTAATAAATAGACATCCTCTCATTGTCAGTGAACAAGTGAAATGCTGGGTAAAAACTGATGTCAACAAGCACTTGCTGACATTTGAATTTCTTCTGTAACCACATACGGACATGCTCATGATGCTCGTGACTTGTGTTCAGTATCGTTGTGAAAATTGTAAGCATGTGTATGGTGACAGCTGGGAAATGGTTAGGTTTCTCTAAGAGACAGTCTGATAAAGCCCCATAACAGAAATATAGTTTAATTTCTTCATGAAGACTTAGCTCTCAAACTCTCTTTGGCACTTGCGGTCACCTGAATAAGGATAGGAATATCCTGAAAAAGGTTGAGCTTTCTAAATCCCAAACCAGATTAAGAAGCATGAAAGGGGCTGAGGAGATTGCTCAGTGGTTAAAGGCACTTGCTTGGAAAATCTGCCAGACTGGGTTCACTTTCCCCAATACCCACTGAAATCCAGATGCACAAAGTGACACATACCTCTGGAGTTACTTTACAGTGGCAAGAGGTTCTGGCATATTCTCTCTCTCTCTCTCTCTCTCTCTCTCTCTCTTTCTCTCTCTCTCTCTCTCTCTCTCCATCTCTCTCTCTCTGCAAATAAATAAAACTATTTTAAAAAGGATGGGAAAAACATATGTGAATTACTTTAGAGCTCAAATTTTGACCTCAAGGATTTTATCCAGTGTATCATTTACAATCGTTCATTCACTCATTACAGAAAGCCTTCTCTTCGATTGCTCCTATTTAAAGCTCAGATGACCAAGGCTCCACATTTGTCCAGTCATGGTACTACCTACTTGGTACCATGGTCGGCCTGCTGCTATTTTTATCTCCATCTCTGTCTTTGAATTCTGGCCTATCTATTTTACAAATGCATCTGTGTGATAATGAGGGTTAGCTACTGTGACTTCTCTGTTATACAAAAATACCCAATTTATACAATTTTCAAATTTAATTTAAATATAAGTCAACCGCTTTATAGTGGACTTTGGTTCTTCAGGCCTTCACTAATCATCTGTGTATTCCCACAGACAAAGCAATAGTCTCAGTGTTTTCCTTTTTTCTTCTTCCTCATTCCCTCCATTCTCTACTCCATCCCCTCTGTCTTCCTTCCTTCCTTACTATCTTGTCCTTTCTGGATATTCCTATGCACTGGACAATTGCTTATAAATTTATACATATACATGTAAGGATGGAGACACACATACAACTAAAAATGTACCAAGAAGAGGTAAATAAAGCCAACACAGTGGGAAAATAGCCAAACTATAGCAACAAAAATATTGATCACTTATTATGGAAAAAAAAAGACGACGTTCTCTCTAATCAATTTCATTTGAAGCTATGCTAGATGAACCATTTTACTGTCTTCAAGTATATGTGAAGTTATTAATACCATAACATTTTAAATGTTGCCAACAATGTATGGTTTCAACTCACTTCACTGTATAATATTGCAATCCTTTGGTTAACATGGTAAGTGAAGAATTTATTTCCTTTTTTTTTTTTCAAGGTAGGGTCTTTTCTAGCCCAGGCTGACCTGGAATTCACTATGTAGTGTCAGGCTGGCCTGGGGCTCTGGGGATCCTCCTAGCCTCCCTGTCTTTAATCCCTGCTGGTATTAAAGGCATTTGTCACCATGCCTCGGTTTTATTTCCAATTATTGGAGGGGCTTACTAACCATTAGTCCACACTACCAGAGCTTGATTGACATCTGTAATTCAACTCAGCATCTCCTGATTGTAACCCAAGCACAGTGTCAATAATTGAATTTAGTGGACTTCAAAGTCTCTATCTTAATCACAAATCAGTTGCCTTTTCTTTCATAATCTGTGGCAGGTGTGGGGAAGCTCTGAGAATTTGTAAGTGAAAAAGAACAATGTGGCATGAAGCTTCTGTCCTGAGAGCCTATGTCTGTCACAGCTGCAGGCTGATGCGCTCACCCTCTTCATCCTACCCCAAATCCTGGCGTCAGGCCACATCCACATGGAGCTAAGCCAAGGCCACATCTCTGGGCTGCTCTCATGACTCAGCAAGCAAAGCTTCAGTCCTCTTGCTCTTCCCCACTGCCAGAGCCAGAGAGTCAAGAGCCCTTTCTGTGCTTGAACCAGACAATCCTCATGGCTTCCCTAAAGGTCTCAGCAGCTGACTTTTCAGCTGTCATCCCCATTTGTTTCCAAGGGAAGGAGCTATTCATGTGTCAACTTTTGAGAACACAGGAGCACAACCCCTGAAAGTGCTGGCCTGGTTGGCTGACTTGAGCAGAGACTCAGAGAAAGGCCTAGCCACTGACTGGAAGTAAACTGAAAAGGAACTGGAGTTCCATTCATTCTTCCCAATAAATTCAAAGCAACCTTTTCTCAATTCATTCTTTAAAAAATAATTCTGCATATATTTCTTCTAGGAAACTTCATTTTTGCTCTTCATTGGTAACTCTGATGTGTTATCCTACTACAGTGAAGATCCCTCCCTTTCTCTTCTCTCTGCTTTTCTATTCTGAGTTTATTAAGCATGCAAGGAAGGCTGTTAAAACCTGAAATACTCTTCACTACAAAAAACTCAAGAAAGTCAATGGTGGTGTAGAGCCAGGTCAAATTCAAAGCTCTTTCCCATTGCTTTGACCTGTGCTAGAATAAAACTGCACCCACAGTGGCACAAACTCCCCCCGGGAAGACTTGAGGTACAAAGGGCTGGCTTGGCACCTCAAAGGAGCTGGAGAAAGAAAATGAATATATCCTGGGCTAGCTTGTACCCCACTTCTATTATTGGCCTAAAGTAAGTGCTAATGAAAGTGTCACTCTTGCTAGAAGATTCACTCATTACAATTATTAAATTTCAAGCACACAAAAGACAGAGATTATTACCAGTTTTTTTTTTTTGAAATGGCACTGAAAGTAATCTGTGCAATCAATTTTCCAAACACACATCTAAATGTGCTCACACTGAGTGAGCACGTGAAAGGGGGAGGAACAGTGACACAGCCTCAAAGAAAGCAGGTACTCATTTGCTAACTTCCTGAGTGGCATTTACGAAGGGTTTCTCTTTATTCAGAACAGTTCCAACATAAAATAGATGACCTAAAACACTCTCCTCTGTACGGAGCTGCAGGTAAAGGAAGAGCTGACAAGGCCAGGAGTGATGTGTCGCACAGAGTTCAGGATTCACCAATAGCCTGGGATGACTCTTGGGCATTTGTCTCTCTTTAGAAAAGTAACCTCCTTGGTGTTTCTTATTTATTTCCTTTCAGGTGTCATGATTCCCCAACCAGCTTGTTTACTCCACAAAGAAAATGAATTTCTTCACGACTGCTAAAGGTTCAAGCAATTTAAAATGAAAAGTCAAATAACTCCTTTCTTGATAAGGAAGCTATGACTATCATCTCTGGGTAACAGATAAAAATGTCCTGATCAGAAATAGCAGAAAGGGCAGACCATGGGTAACACCTCAGAGGGAGTTTTCCCATAGCATATTTATCAGGGCACTGTGTAGGGGTCAGTCATAGAGCCAACTGGGAGTAGAGGACACCTTTAGCAGCTAGAATTATGCTTTCCCAACATTATTATGCAAAAATCATTGCATAAGTATCCCAGGAGAGAAGTACCGGAGTATACAATCTCATCTTTTAATAATTCTCATTTAGAAAAAATGAGGAAATACCAGTGTTTTGAGTGTGATATCTCAACTTTGATGTGCTCATAAATCTTTGATTCAACCATGTCTGAATAAATCTCGTTAAATTTACACTTTCAACCTAAATACAGTCATCAGTACTCAACACAGTGTTCCTCCTCCACCTGCTTAGCCACACCTGCCATGTGCCATGAATAGACTCATAGTAACCTTTCGAGATGGCTAGCAGTCCATGAAATATCAGCATTCGTTTCAGGATAACTCATCGTAGTGTTCGCTGAGGAACTAAGA
>PVHP010019156.1:0-32184 GCA_004024765.1 Zapus hudsonius
TCCTAAACAAGGATTTAATAGTCTGTGTGTCACAGGATGAACCTTGGGCTGGGAACCCAAAGGTCTACATTCACTCCAGACTCTTCAAGTTAACTGATTCCCTTGTTTGTGTCCTGGCAAGGGCGGGAACTACCTGTGATCATTAAAAGAAGTACTTGGCCAGAAGCCCAGCACTGTCAGGCTGGCATGTGTCACCGCTGTCCCAGGTCCACTCTGGGTGCTCCTGGCATACTGCTCCCCTCTTCCATGCCAGGAGATCCCATGTCTCTCCCTGCTGGTCCCCTCACAGTAAGGTGGCCAGCAGGGATTCCACCCCAGAAACCAAATCTCTCTCAGTAAACTGTTATTTCTAGCCACAGGCTGGACAGTTGGGACAGAGACACCAGGGGAAAACAGAGCTGCAGGACTCTGGGTATTCTGCCTCTGCCCCTCCATGTCAGTGCCTGGCTGGCCACCGTGCAGCCTGCTTCCTGAGGGGATGGTTCTCTGAGGCTCTGCCCACCCAATGCAGCCAACTGAAGAAGGCATGGGGCTGAGGGGAGGACCATATAAATTCACATCCGTAATCTTCCTGCCATCAAAACGGCTGTGATGAGGCTGCAGCACCCCCCCCATTCCCATGCCACCCCTCAGAAGCAGTCACCTAGCTGGCCCTGAGTTCAGTTCTTTTGTCCGCCACCTCGTTTCAAGGTAATTCTTTAAAAAATAATGTATTGACAACCTCCCTACAAATAAAGACAATATGCTATGACCACAATCCCCTCCCACTTCCTCCTCTTTTTCAGTCCTAAATTCCCCTCACCACAAAATCCCTCCTTTCCTACTAGTCTCTCTTCCATTTTGATGTCATCGCTTTCTTCCCCTTCTATTGTGCAGGTCTTATGGAGGTCGTGCCAGCCACTGTCAGCTCAGGAATACCATGGCCACTTTGTGTCTGGGAGATGGTATTGGATAGCACTCCTCCCCTTCTTTAGACTCTTACATTCTTTCTGCCACCTCCTCTGCAATAGACAGAGGTGTCTCTCTCAGTGCCGAAAACACTACTATCATTTCTTCTCAGCACTTTGGTGAGTTTTGAGTTTCCCCAGGGGTCACCACCATCTAAAGAGAGAAGCTTCAGCCAGGCATGGTGGTGCATATCTTTTATCCCAGCACTCAGAGGTAGGAGGATTGCCTTGAGTTCAAGGCTACCCTGAGACTACCTAGTGAATTCCAGGTTAGCCTGGGCTAGATCGAGCCCCTACATTGAAAAATGAAGATGGGGTCAGAAAGAGAGAGAGAAGCTTCTCTAATCAAAGCATTATTGCATGGATGTCATGGTTTGATCCAGGTGTCCCCCACAAACAAATGAATGTGTTCTGGGTAATTGATTCTCAGCTGATGGCAGTTTGGATTTTACAACCTCGATGGAGCTGTGTTGTTGGGGGCGGGCTTTTGGGGTTATAAGCCAGTTTCCCCTTGCCAGTATTTGGCACACCTTCCTGCCACTATGTCCAGTGCTATGGCAGAGGTGATGTCCACCCCTCTGCTCATGCCATCATTTTCCCTGCCAGGATGGAGTCTCCCCTCGAGTCTGTAAGCCTAATAAACCCATTCCTCCACAAGCTGCTTTTGCTTGGGTTCTTTCTGTGCAGCAACTAGAAAGCTGACTACAACAATGGGCATATAGCATTAATACATGGGCATAGTCATGAGTATTTAGAGGGCAGTTTGGTGGCATAATATATTCATTGATCAAGATAATCATAGTAGTTTCCCTTCCAGGGCTATGGCCTCCCAGCCACAGGATTTTGATCAGGTTTTCAGTCCCAGGCACGCATTCCCTCTGGTGGAGCCTCAAGTCCAAGCAAAAAGCAGTTGGTTTCCACCATAACAGACATACCACTATTACACAAGTTTGTACATTCGGCCTGGCTGGCCAGTTATAAAGCTTGCAAGGTCCACTGCTGGTTAAGTCCATTGATGACTTCCCCCAAACAGTCTGCATAGCTCTTTCCAGCCTCCTGATAGCTCATCAAGAGGGAGGCGCTTCTAGCTCAGCTCCAGCTTGATTTCTCAGCAACTTGCAGCCCAAGCATGTAATGTCTTCAGCAATAGGAGTATGCTGTCTAGTTCAAGAGCTTTGGCAATAGCCTTAATGTTTGGGGACATCAGAGACCTCCCTAACCAATCAAAGGAGTTCTTGGCCAAGAGTTTGGCAAGGAGTTCTTATTCTCACCAGGCAGGACTATTGTGCAAACCAAGTGAAAGAATGAGTCTGGGGCTCATGTGTACCTCAGCAACAATGAAAGGCTGGTGAGAGGAAGGATGCCTGGCGCCACACCCATGATGGCTCAAGGCCATCAGGCAGGAGCAATTTGACCCAAGTAGTTCAGAGATCACTACTTCCAACTATTTAGTTGGTTGGTGCTTTGTAGAAGAACCCCTTGTTCTTGTGTTTCATGCTTTATTCTTCCTGCCTCTGTCTCATATTCACTTTGTACATAGGGAAGGGATGCGTTGTTTCCTTTTTGGTTTTGGTTTAAACAGGTTAAGATATTCTGCAAACTAAGGTAGGTCTTCATTCACATCATTCTGTGGGGTTCCAGGATGGGGGCTGTGGCCTCCATGGGTTTTATACTGAAGGCTGTATCTTCCTTCTGACTGCACTGTTTTTCTCCCATTTTGGCAAGGGCTTGGGGGTGGGCTATTCATTTAGTCATAAGCCAAAAACAATTCCTTGATTAATACAGCTTCTCTCCTTGAGAGAAGTGGTCTGATGTGACATATTCACTGAATCTTACATAAAACCAGATATAATTTTGTCTAGAAGTTTTCATGAAGAGGACTTTAGTATCCCAGGAAGAGCCAAAAGAATAAAGTCACTAAAGCCAGCAGTATCTGTACTGAACATACTGGCAAGGAGGACATCACACATTATATATAATTGTTAGAAAGAACAAAAAATGGATACCTCTGAGTGCGACATCGAACACTGGAACTTTCCAGGCCTAGCCTGTCTTCCTCCCAGCAGGTGATAATAGGTTTCCAGTCTCTTGTTCTAGTCCCCCTCACGGATACCAACTGTTCTTTCATGGAAACCTGCTGAGCAATCCATGACTCATACTGAAACATTCCTTTTCTTCCACCATGCCTGCAAAACCGAGCTTATTATTCCACTTCCTTCAGTTCTGTGACTGAGGTTTGTAGGAGAATCTGACCCACCTGGGGATCTAGCACAGGAGCCAAGAGCCTCCTTCCAGTCCCCCATCCCGGGACAGTGCTGACTGCTTCACCAGGGACAAGAGCCGGAAAGTGGGTATTTGGGAGGTTTGGGCAGTCACTGCTAGTCAGTGCCCTGCAGGGGATGGAAGATCAGCAAGACAGTGTGTGAGTGGGCTCAGATACAGATCCTGGAGTTCTAGGAGATGGTGACGACTGTCCCACCCCAGAGCAGGTGACAGGTTCTACGCTGTCTCAATGGACCCTCACTCACAATAACCCAGTGAGGTAGGTACTGGCCACCAACTTCCCCAGTTGTCCTCTATGGATATGTGACAGGGGCCCAGTGCTGTAAGGGAGTCAGTGCTGCTCAGATGAGCAGCTTGAGGTAGAGCCAGTGGCTGATTTGGGGGTCTGAGCCAGCACTTGAAATGGCCACTCCTAGCCGGGCGTGATGGCACATGCCTTTAATCCCAGCACTTGGGAAGCAGAGGTAGGAGGATTGCCGTTAGTTCAAGGCCACCCTGAGACTACAGAGTGAATTCCAGGTCAGCCTGGGCAACAGGGAGACCCTACCTCGAAAAACAAAAAAAAAAGAAAGAAAGAAAAAAAGAAAAAAGAAATGCCCACTCCACATCGACAATTCATCCACTGCTTGGCAGGCAGGATGGATTCTGGATCCAAACTTGGCCCTTGTTGCTGTGAATTATCTCTGGTCAGAGTCCATTTTATGAAGGACATTGTGTCCCTGAATTATTTCCCAAGTGAGACCCAGTGCAAATTCCCCAAGGATTGATTTGACTGGGCAGTCAGCCCAATATCCTAAGAGCCCAACTGCTCCAAGAACACAATTTGCCTCGATGACCCCAGTGACATTTCTGTCCCAACAGTGAGTGCAGCAGGATGCCTGCCAGGTCCAGGCGTGCTCCATCGCCTGAGAATGAGAATTCCATTCGGTGATGTGTTAGGGGAGAGCTGCTGGCCAGAGGAGGGTGAGCGGTGCATGAGCAGCAGGAAAGTGGTCTCTTGGCTGCACAGGGAGACTCTGGAGAACGCATATTTCCATAGATCTAGGTTCTCTCTGGGCACCTTCTGTATCCTCTTCCCGTCATGGGTCAGTGGTGGGAGAAGGCAGGGTCTTTGTCTCCCCGGGAATGTGGCTTCCATTTGGCTCAGGACAATGCTTCAGAGAAAGGCAACTGTGAGCCACTACCTGCTCCCTCACAGCACCTGGGGAATGGGTGCCCACAGGAAAGGGATCTGGGATCTGCAGCAGCCCCCATAGCTGTGAACTGACTGGTGGGTCTCCAGGTTCTGGAGGAAGAATATGGGCTCTTGTGGCCCTGGCCAGAACCAGGCATTCTCTTCCCATAGGCAGTCTCCCTGTCTCATGGGTCCCAAGGAGGTCTTGCATTGCCTGCCCCAATGAGAATCTGTAACAGGAATGTCACGGAACCAAAGAGACTTACTATGAAACCAGGGTGTTTAACTTGGTCAGAACTGTCAGCTGGATGAACTCATGGGCCCAGTTCCATAATAAGCCTGGATGGGCTACTCTAATCATTCAAGAGCAGAGTAGTTGATGAGCCCAGAAATCCATATTATCATGTCCTGCCATCCACATACGGGCCTCAATTCTGTGTGTGGGTCCCTCTTCCGGATGTGTGCTCATCCCCTGAGTCTGTGCGGGATGATGGCCACTATTCCCTCTACCCTTTAGAATAACAAGAACCATCTCTAAACTCAGTTCTGCAGGGAGGTTCCAGGGCCTCGGGTACCAGCAGGTGGCTCCTGCGCAAAAGTATGACAGCCATGACACCAAAGCTATCTAAAGACAGTTACTTTCATCAGGTGAATCTAGCAGTTTCCACCACAGAGTTCACATGTGCCTGGATTTAGGGGGATATGACCTATGCAGGCGGTTTGCAGGGGGGTCTCAGCAGGCCTTTCTGATTTAAGCACAGTCAAATATAAACCCAGTACCCCAGGCAGCAAAGGTAGAATTGCTGTGAGATCAAGGCTAGCCTGGGACTAAAGAGTAATTTATACGTCAACCTGGCCTAAAGTGAGATCCTGCCTTGAGAAAAAAAATCAAATACAGTCAAATAAGTCAGGAAAATTCTAGGGACAGAGCAAGGTCAATCACAGACCAGTCCCACGGCTTCCAAACCCCACGACAGACAACTGCACACAGAGCTGTTCTTGTTTTTGTTTTTCACTTCTGGTTGTAGTCTTTATAAACAAACTAGATGATAAATAGCTGAAATGTAATTCTAGATACTATTTTTATTCATAATTTTAAATATCTATTAACTATGATATACACTAAAGATTTATCTCTGTGTGTGTGTGTGTTCTGTTATTATTGCTGCTTTTGAGATAGGGCCTCATTTTGCAGCCCAGGTTGGCCTAGGCTGCCCTTGAATTAGCAACGATCCTCCTGCCTTACCTTCCCAAGTGCTGGGATTACAGTCATGTGCCACCATGCCCAGTGCTTTCTATGAGACAGGTGCATTACTGTGTTCTATTCATGCTATTACACATGAGACCACTTCTTACCTTGGGCTGGCAGAGCAAGTAAAGAGCAGGCGAAACCTCACTTTCAAGGACATCCTAGGCTGCCAGTCCTCCATGGACCAAATACAGACCTCCTCCTGCCTGTAAACTTCTTCCTAGGAAGAAACAACTTGACCTTAAGATGACTGTCATTGAAGACTTCTGCTATTTCCAGCTGGAGTCGGCCTTCGTTGATGCATGCTGTTCTTGGAAATCAATGCCAATGTCCTCCTGCACCTTGGCCCTGCTTCTTGGGGAGCCTCACGTTGCAGAGCTGCAGTCTCTTTCTTGTTCACCATTTCCACTCACACAAGCTTTCATCCCGCCCCTTTCAGAGTGGTCGCATGCCACAGTCACAAGTCCTGTAAGAGTGCAGCAGAGATGAAAAATTCCTATGATCTAGTGACACAATACCTTTTGTAGTATAACACAATGTGTTACGTGTTTGTGACAATGCTGGTGTCAACAAAGCTATTGTGCTGTCAGCACATAAAATATAGCAATACAATTATGTATAGTACATAATACTTGACGGAAACAATACAGGGCTATGTCCAAGGGCGCAGCAAAACAGAATGCTGTCACATCACTGGTGGCCTCTATGTCTTCTTTGCAGTGTTTTTTTTAAAAACTTTTTTTTTTTTTTTTTTGGTTTTTCGAGGTAGGTTCTCACTCTAGCCCAGGCTGACCTGGAATTCACTATGTAGTCTCAGGGTGGCTTTGAACTCATGGTGATCCTCCTACCTCTGCCTCCCAAGTGCTGGGATTAAAGGTGTGTGCCACCACACCCGGCTTTAAAAAACTTTTGATAGCTTCCATAATCATAGACCATAAATCACTATGTTTCCCTCCCCACCCTCCCTCATATCTCTTCCCCCTCTCAATTAGTCTCTGTTTTGTTTCTGTGTCATCATCTTTTCCTCCATAATGTGCAGGTATTATCAGGCTCTGTGATATGATATGATATGATCAAGGCCATTTTGTGTCTGGGAGTTTGCAGTCCTACCCTTCCTTTGGCTCTTACAATCTTTCCACCTCTTCCACAATAGACCCTGAGCCTCTGGATGTGTGATAGAGATGTCCCAATGCTGAACACTCCACTGTCATTTCTTATCAGCACTGTGGTGTCTTTTGTGTTATCCCAGTGGTCAGCACCATCTGAATAAGAGAAGCTTCTCTAGACAAGAGTGAGAGCAGCATTAATATATGGGTATGATCACTTTAAAAAGTGCTTATAAGGCAGTTAGGTAGACATAGTATATGTATTTAGCCAAACAATAGCAGGCATTACTCCCCTAGGGTTCATGACCTCCCCTGCCATATTTGCCATTATTATTGTTGTTTTGTTTTTTGAAGTAGGGTCTCACTCTGGCCCAGGCTGATCTGGAATTTACCATGTAGTCTCAAGGTGGCCTGAAACTCACAGCAATCCTCCTTCCTCTGTAGGGATTACAGGCGTGCACAGTTGGGGACAGGTAATTCACCATCATAATTAGCTTTGACAGATCAAAGGAACAGATGGATGAAAAGCCCCCTACTCCCTGCTCAGAAGAAAGAGAGTCATCACTGGTAAAGAAGGTCTGAGTTTAAAGGAATGTCTGTAGATAGACAACCAGATGTTTGCCATGAGATTAGAGTGACCACCTAGATGTGGCCAGGATGTGAGTTAAAAGGTCATGAGCCACCTGTGTGCCGTAGAGATAGTAGATAACTGTGAAGTGTCCATGCCTGTAACCTCTAACAAGCAACCTGTGTGCCATAAAGATAATAGATAACTGTGTAATGTCACATGCCTGTAAATTCAAACATATAAAAACCTAGTAAAGAAGGCAGAGGGGGGTCCTTGGTCAGAAGTTCAACTTTTTGAGCCAGGACACAGACCTCCAGCATGCTGGAAATAAACCTCGCTGTGTGACTTGCATTATCGTGTGTGTCTTCTGTTCTTTGAGGAGTGCTTGGCCTCAGATCACAACAGCACCACCATGTCTGGCTGTTATGTCTTTTTAAAATTTTTATTTATCTGTATATATACACACACACACACATTCGGGCACACCAGGGCCTCCTCTTGCCATTGAAAATGAGCACCAGGCACTTGTGCCACTTTTTCTGTCTGGTTTACATGGGTGGCTTGGGAGTTGAACCCAGGCTATCAGGGTTTGAAAGCAGGTGCCTTTAACCACTGAGCTGTCTTCCCAGCCTCTGCACTGTCTTGTGATTGACTTGTACTCCCTAAGTTCATGTAAGCACACTGTCATGTGGGCTCAGTGACAAAATCCCAAGGCCGCACGTTGAGTATCCTTATTGTGAAGCAGGACTGCTTGGCATGGAGCTGTTATAGTCTCCTCTGCCTGCTCTCTTTTCCTTCCCCTTCTTCTGATCAGCTTTCTGATCTTAGCTCAGATGTCAAGTCTTGAGATACTTTTAAGACCCCAACCAAAATTAAACTGCACCCTTGCTGATACTCTGTCTTCTGCTTCAAAGCACTTCAGACTGAATTTATTTGCCATTTTATGTTTATTGGTATTTTTAAATTTTCACTTATATATTTGAGAGACAGAGAGTATGGGTATGCCACGGCCACTGCAAACAAACTCCAGACACTTGGGCCACTTTGGGTGTCTAGCTTTATGTGGGTAGTAGGGCCATCAGGCTTTGCAAGCAAGTGCCTTTAAGTACTGAGCCACCTCCCTAGTCCTATTGGTGTGTTTTTAGTACCTGTCTCTCCAGTTAAACTGTAAGGTCCATGAGGAAGGAGTCTGTATCTGCCTTCTTGTTATTATAAATTCAGCGCAGCCCATCACATAGCATAAGCAGCCCATCCATCTCAGTTCTAAGGCTTAAGCAGGGCATGGCTGGGAAGGCTGGACTGGAAGCAGGGCTTTTTGACTAGTTCTAAGTACACCACACCTGCTGATAACTTGGCTTCCCTTGAGCCTGTTACTCCCTCGTGGAGAAAAGGAAAATTGACTTTTCAGGTAAGCCTAAGAATCTGATCTACTGCAGGTTGAATTTCATTGAAAATTAGGAATTTATAATGCGCAAGTTCCATTTTCTCATAAGGCGAAGAAGAATGAGACAGCGTCCGTGAGTTGGTTCAATCAGTGCAGGAGTACTAAGTTACAAAACTGCGACCCTGGGCTGAAGAGATGGCTCAGAGGCTAAATGCACTTGCCTGCAAAGCCTGCAGGCCTGGGTTTGATGCACAAAGTGGTGCATGCATCTGGAATTTGTTTGCAGTGGCAGGAGATCCTGGAGTGCCCATGCTCTCCTCTCTCTCTCTCTCTCTCTCTCTCTCTCTCTCTCTCTCTCTCTCTCTCTCTCTCTCTCTCTCTCTTAAATAAAAGATAAAAATAAAACTGTAACCCAGGCCAGGAGTGGTGGCTCACAACTATAATCACAGTGCTCAGGAGGCTGAAGAAGGCAGATTGCCATGAGTTCAAGGACAGCCTAGGCTACGGGGTATCTGTCTAAAAAAATCATAAATGAAAGCAAAATAAAAATTAAAGGACACTTAAGTGTGACACTCCTGAGAAGCCCAAACCCCACTTGAGTGTGTGTGCAACAGTCCTCGCGGGGTGTGCTGCCTCATACCTATGATCCCAGCACTCTGGAGGCTGAGATCTTTAACACCTGCTACACAGTGAGTTCCAGGTGGTCACCCTGGGCTAGAGTGAGACTTTGCATCACCCTCCTCTCCCACCAAAAAAAAAATCCTGTGACCCAGATTCTGCCCTGGGTAGATTCACTTAGTGCCACTCACAGCCCATAGGACCAGTATGAGACCTCTCCAGATATCAACCCTGTGCTGAGGCCACTTTTCAGAGCTCCAGGGGACACCTGCAGGGTAGAAAATGAGCTAGGGCTCTTATTGTATGGTCTGTATTAACCATTTTCTAGTAACATATCCCCCTTTTGAGGGGGAGGCAGGGAGCAGAAATCAGCCATCCTCTAACTCCCAGTATCACTGCTGTCCCCAGCTCAGGTAAATGTAGAATTCAAGCTAAGCTATCCTTTCTTGAGTGATGACTCAACTAACAAAAGGCAATTGTTGAACTCCGAAGGGACCATGCTGGTCAATGAGTCTCTGAGGCCAAAATTCCCTGGTTCCCATCTCACTAGACTTGTCATTCTACATTCATTCAGATCCATGGGCTACTCTGGCATCCTGAGGATAAATTTAAAATTTTTTAAATATTTATTTTCAAGCAAAGAGAGACAAAGAGAATGGGCATGCCAGGACCTTCAGCAGCTGCAAATGGACCCCAGATGCATGTGCCACTTTGTGCATCTGGCTTTACGTGGGTACTGGGGAATGGAACTTAGGTCATTAGGTTCTACAGGCAAGCATGTTAACTGCTGAGCCCTCTCTCCAGCCCCTAGAATAAATTTATTCCTAAGTCAGTTTCTGTGACTGGCAAAACCTGACGCAGACGTTCTTACTAGACAAGATGGGCGCTCCCTCCCCCAGGAAGTGGGGTTTGGTTTTGGAGCTTGATACTGCAGCTCACTTTCTAGGATGAGCAAGAAACAGCCTCCACACCTCACTGGACACCTTTAAAACCAAAGGATGATAGTGCAAGTCCTCTTTCCCTCCACAAGAATGAAAGTTGGCAACCTTCTATGAATAAGTGTAAGTCCCTTTATACCATGTAGTCCTTGAGTTGACTCAAAAGAAAACCCAGAGACTGATTCTCCAAAATGGCCAAATTCACCACCAGTTGAAACCACAACCTTGCTCAGACTCCGAAATCCCTGGGCATATTCAAAGAATACAACAACCCTACATACAACCTTGTGGAAATGTTTCTTCTTCCTTCTCTCTTGCAGAAGCAAGCAGCTGCCCCTTCACATGGCACTGCTGTTCTGCCAATAAGCAGAGCCCACCCTCAGCACAGACCAGGGCTAAGGGCAGGTGAGTTCAATCAGCCAGTAAAATACTGCCTCACAAGCATGAGGAACTGAGTTCAACCCAACATGGCATGCTGAATGGACAGGGTGCCTTTAATCCCAGTGCTGATAGGGCTTCCTGGGGCTTGGTGACTTGCCCGTTTAGTCTAATCAATGAGCTCCAGGTCAATGAGACTCGGTCTCAAAAGGGGGTGGACAATGTTCCTGAGGATGACACTGAGTTGGCCCTCTGGTTTCTCTGCACATGGGCACACATACACACACATATATTTTTAAAGGGTTGTACCCAGAATAAACTGCATGGACTAGTGAATATACTTTTTTTAATGTAGGGTCTCACTCTAGCCCAGGCTGACCTGGAATTTACTATGTAGTCTCAGTCTGGCCTTGAACTCACAGCAGTCCTCCTACTTCTGCCTGGGATTAGAGTGTGCTGGGATTAAAGCATGTCAACACGCCCATCACATTGTAGTTTTTTAAGGAATCTTTATGGAAACTTTTATTAAAGTCATTTGAGCAAAATGAGCAGAATGAAATTTTGGTTCAGGTCATATTTGCTGACATGTGCATTCACTAGAGGTTCTACATTCAAAGTCAATGCTTATGCAGTTCTCATCTCTTTGGGGGGGGGGGGGGCTTGGATAATACAAATTTGGACCAAATGTTGGCCTGTGCTAGTTTATACCAAAAGACCAAGAGTTCACACAGTGGTGTGCCTATAGTTCCAGGCACTTGGGAAACTGAGTCAAGAGACTCACTTCAGCCTAGGAGTTTAGGGCTGGAAAATAAAACAAGATAGATATCACACCCACACCCACTCCTGAAAATACAAAACAAAAATAAATCAATGAAAGGCAAGAAGTCACAATTTCAGAAGACAGAAATGCTTTATTGGGTCCCCACCCCCTCCACCTCGGGCAGGACCCAGAAGATAGGCTCCCCCTGGCCATAAGAAGTGGATGAGGTTCTGCTGGTTTCCTCTTAAACTAGAGTGCTTGTCAGAAGGGCTGCTATGAACAAAGCCCCCTGACCTCAGCAGTAGAGAAGCAGGCATAATGATGGACGTGGGCATGGGAGCCAGATCTGGAGCTGTGGTTACCAATGGCTGGGTCCAGGAATGAGGAAAGCCAGGCAGCCCCTTAGGTGTCACTTAATGGTTACTTTGAATCAAGACTTCTGATTGGGCCAATAGGTCTATCTCAAGCTGCCAAGGTAAAAGTCAAGATCTCCCACTTAATTTCTAGATCTTAACTTGAGAAGAAGTCAAATACCCAAATATTTCTTGGAAGGTATCCATTATTTTAACATGAGCCTTCCTTCTACCTGGGGTCTACAGAAGGATCAGGGGACCAGAAGTTTCCCTGATAGTTTTATAAGTTATATGTGAGTCAGAGATCAGTGATAACTGCACCCTTGTGAGATTTCTGGGGGTGGGTCTGTTGATGTCAGAATAGTCCTTCACATTATGGTTCAAACCACTTGCCACCACGGCCTTCTATACTGGCTGATCAAGAAGTCTGCCAACTTTGGGGTGGACCTAGAGCAAGTTCAGGCTCTCCAGCTGGGAAAGCCATTGTCAATACAACTGATTCTGTCATCAGCTAATCTGACCTGCCAGATCCAACAGTGTGTGACCATGTATGGTACATCGGGGAACTACATGGAGCCTATGTTAAATCCTGACAAGAAATATGTGGTAGGAAAACCTGGGGCTTGAGACGAAGTGATGCTCTGGCCAATGAGTAATTCTTATCCTTCTGAGAAATACCCCTCTAGCTGCCACTGGGTGGTCTTGTGGCCCCTCTTGAAGCTTTGTATCTGATCCATGATCCGTGCAATCTAATTGTCCCACCTTGCTCCCTACCATTCGGGGCTCCATCAGTCTGTACCTAAGGAGCAGTTCGCTTGACCAATATGCAAGTTGACCTTGTTTGGATTCAGATGGGTTTTCCTTACCCATCACATCGCTTTCATATCAAAATACAGTGAATTTTTAAAAATCCAGTGTCAGAAAAAATCCAGTGAATTATCAGATGTCTTCAAATGCTGCATTCAACCAGAGAATGCACTTTAGAACAGAAGTGATGGATGGATATGGAAGATCTTGTAGGTTCCCACAGACCAAAACAGTTGGCTGAAGAGTATGGTTAAATGGTGTTGAGAACTCAGCTATGTTAAGTTCAAGGCCAACCTGGGCTACATAGTGAGATCTTAAAGGGGGAAATGAAGGATCAGGAAGAAGGAAGAGAAAGGGAAAAGGAAAAAAAATCTCAATTCTAGTGCCAGGAACACCACCTTGAGAGGCTAGCTCTGGCCTGCAAAAGGAAGCATGAGCTTTAAACTAGCAACCAAATCTTTCCTCAGGGCCAGATGGCAGGGTATGGAGATGGACATGATATCCATCTCATCAAAAGCCCACTGCTTTTCTTGTACCTAACTTTTGGGAACAGGCTGCTGTAGAGGCTTTACTTCCCAAAGAAGATAACTCTCCTCAAAGACACAGTAATGACACACCTGCACTAGGAGCCTAGGCAGCCACCGGGCATTCAGGGTCCTCATACTTCTGAGTGACAGATGAAGAGGCACACTTAGGATGAACCCGGGAGGAGAAAGTAAGAGTGCTTCTACACCTAACAGGGCCAGATTAAAGGTGGGCACAGGGGTTCCTGGAGTGCTTCCTGGCACTGCCATGTCTGGTAAAAGGTGCTTGTCACATAGGCAGAATCAAAAAGACCAAAATCTCTCCTCACAAATGCTCGTTCTCATGGCCAACTGTAGATGTACCTGTACTTGCTTTCTTGCTGGGTTATATAATGTTCGTTGCATTCAGTTACTCTTACCAGTTAGTTCACTGGTTGTGAAATTCCAAGGTGGAATTATGAGAAAACTAAAGGAGAAAGAGTATTGCTAATGGCATCGGACTTTGAACATAGTAGCCCCGTCATTGACCTTGGACTTAGCTGAATAGGAATTGAACTCCCTAAGTAGGAAATTTGGTCTTGGTTGTACTTGAGTCATAATACAGCATCTGGGAAGAAGTGTGTGTGTGTGTGTGTGTGTGTGTGTGTGTGTGTGTGTGTGTGTGTGTGTGTGTGACTGTGTGCTCCGAGGTATCTCTTGGTTTGGCCCACCAAACCCTTTCTGCATTTCCATCTCCACTATTCTGGTAAGAATTCCCATCTTAAGCTAGGTGTGGTGGCACACACCTATATTCCCAGCACTTGGGAGACAGAGGCAGGAGGATCTGAAGTTTAAGGCCAGCCTCACCAACATAGTGAGTCTGAGGCCAGCCTGGGGGGTAGTAAAGGGAGAGGGCAACATGAGACTGTCTCAAAAAAAAAAAAAAGGAATTCCTGTATTTTGGAATACTGCCTCTCTTCCACCCTGTAAGATTCCCTGAGCTCCAGGCCAGATTCTTACCTGGAATATGGAATTTGAATTTTGAGTGGAGGGAGACCCACTGGGACCAATGGCAACAGCTACGAGGAGCCGCCCTGTCTCCTGCCCTACCAAAGGCTACTAGTTGTTCAGCTATTTTTTGGGTTCACTCAGCTACCCCAACATTCTTTTCCTGAACCCTTTTTCCTGATTAAATTGATCCAAATTAATATCTATTGCTCAAAAATCACATATCCTCAAGGACATGCAGTCTCCCCTGAAACTACTGATATGTTTTTGCCTTCCAACAGCTGCCAGCCAGTCCAGGTTCTGACACACAGCAGGTGCTCAATATATGTCTGTTGAATGAATAAATGCATGAACAATGATTCTGCTCTCCCTGGATATGCAGGCTGTGTGAACTGGGGGTACAATGGAGCAAGAATAAAAGGTGAGGAGTCATTTGAGCAAAGAGGAGGTAGAGAAGTTAGGAACATTCACTGGAAAGAGAAATGTCAGGAGAGAAGGCCTGGAGGTGCTGAAACTGCGCACTTCCCGAGGAGTGGTTGAGAGGCAGCTGCTCCTGCTTTGGTGGAGGTGGCCTGAGACACAGGGAGACTTTGCTGAAGTCCAGCAATGTTCTGCCTTTCTGGATTCCTTCCTTCATGTTCTTCTTCCAAATGAAGGAGCAATTCCGAAGGCATCAGGTCTCCAGGTACCATGCTAAGGGGCACAAACCATCAGCTCACTTGCACTGTAGACTGTTTAGCCATGGCCACAGAAGACTGGGAATGAACTTCAGGCTAGGAGCCAAAATATAGATTCATTTTTCCAGTGGGCCCAGGGACTACACAACAGCCTCATAGAAGCCTGGAAAGGGGTGACCCCGACTCTGTGACCACACCAGATGAGGGCAAGCAGGACACATGGTTGCTGCCTTTATTGCGTTCCAGGGGGAGCAGGTTAGCTCCAGACCTATTCACCCACGGTCCCAAGAAGGGATGTCCAAGAAAAACCCAGGATACCAGGCCCAGCACAGAAATTTGTTATGAACCCATGTAAGAGGGCCCAGAGCTGAGCCCTGGGATCAGGAGTCATTGGGAGTAGGCACAGAGGCATCTCTCTACCCACACATGTGAAGGGATTACAATATTCCTAGATCATCCTTGTGTTTCCTCCCCATGAGGAAAAGTCCTGGCCCTCCATTCCTTCGAGAGGGAAAATGTGGCTGTGACTGGAACTCCACTCCTTACAGTACAGAATGGAGGTCCCTCCAAGTCAACACCTCCCTCTGGCTATATGCTTATATGCCCTCCTGCCAGCTCTCACCTCATCAGAAAAGAACGAGTGCACAGGGGTGGAATGAGAGGCCAGAGGGTCTGTTCCTCACCTGGGCCTTCATTGGTGGGTGGGGTGCAGATCAGATCTAGGGACAAGTCAAGAGCTGGTGAAGGGCTGACAGCAGATTGCCACTGGGTTCAAATGAGATGGGGGTGGGGTGCAAGGGAACGTGGGAACAAGTAAGTGCACATCATCAAAGACCACTGCACAAGGACATGACGTGCTCTACCTGGACTCAGGGACAGGTTAGTTGCAAGAGAAGCTGTGATGAATAAGGCAAAGGAGCTGGAAAGAGATGATACCCTGAGAGTCACAAGGCTAGACCAAGCAGGAAGTCTGGAACCTTGAAGACAGGGAGAGAGCAAGGACAAGCAGGGGTGAAAAAGCAACTGCTGGCCCCCAGGCCCTCAGACAACATGTGCTGCAGGGTGGCTAGAGAAAGGGGCCAGCATGCAGAACTCATGCAGACTCTAACATGGCAAGTGTAAACTTCAATGAGGATCTAGGCCGCCAGGCACTTGGAGGAGGTGGGGCCCACGAGGCCAGAACCCCTGGGTGACAATGGCACCAGGGAGGCCAGTGGACCATGTGCCTTGTCCAAAGCCTTCCAATGAGAAGAAGCTACTCAGAGAGGTCCCCAAGCGGTGTCTCCTCTGGGCACCCTCTCTGGCTAGTTCTGTATCGAGAATGTCTCCATCTGATTCAAGATGCTTCTTGGTTGGTCTGTTGCTGGGTGGAGACCCCCAGCCTCCTGTAGGGGCTACCGCAAGCCCTGGGCCTTGGAGCTCCCCTCTTGGGTGGGAAGTTGTCCTAATAACTGGACAGCAACTGCCTCTGAGGCCTGAAGTGTGTTCTTGGAGCTCGGAGCATTCTTCCGGGTGCCCTGAGGACTGGGAACGCCTTTCTTCTGGGGTTGAGGACTCAGCTGGGAGCCCTTCCTGCCAGCAGATGGACTCTTGGAGCCTTTGGCCTTGACTTGGGGTTGGCTAGCTTCAGGGCTCTTGAGGGGCTTCAGCCCCAGCATCTCACAATAGGTGTTGCACTGGTGGGAGGAGGCAAACTGGTCCAGCAAAGCAGGGAAACAGCTTTCCTTGAGGCCTTGGTATCTGCAGCCAAACATAAGAGCTGAATATGCCCCACCCAGAGCAACAGGTACACAGTGGCTGGCTTTGGGATGGCCATCATCAGGGTGTCTATCATTCCAGGGTACACTCAGATGGTACCCCAAACACAAATTTAAAACAGGTTCCATATAATCTAAATCATTGGACTCATCAATTTGGCCATCCTGTAGTTGGAGGGTGATAGTATGCCTTTTAAGTAAGTGTAAAGTGATGAAGTCAGGTTCAGCAGTCCTGTCTACCTGATGAGCAGCCCCAAGGAAGAAGGGAGCAGAGGCTTGAGAGCCCAGAATTGCAGGGAACCCCTACATATATGTGGGCATTATAAGTCAAAGATACGGGGTGGGTATGAATGGCCCTCAGGGTCATTACCACATGGCCTGGGTGTGACAGGCCCAGAATCTCAGGGATGGAAAGTCATAAGGAATTGAGATATCTGATATTCTATCCCCAAGAACTACTCACCCTCGCAGTTTGGTGGCAATCTGCACATCCGTCATCTTCCAGTCAACCCCTGAAAAGACAGAAAAGAGGGGGTGAGGCCATTCTGGCCAGATTCTGGGGCAGCATGCACATTTCTTTAGAAAAGAACTTGCCAGGACTCAGTGCAAAAGGACTCTCAGTTCCTCTCAAAGGTGAGCACAACCAGCCAGCCTCAAAGTCATAGCATTAGTAGTTTATAATAGTCTCTCATTTTACGGGTGAGAAGATAGGCTCAGAGTTCCAAGACTTGGATAAGTCACACTTAATCACTCAATGGTTAAGAATCGACTATGTGCCATGGTCATTGTGAGTCAAAGTGAACGTTCCGTTTTTCTGACTCCTTGAGCCAAATTCTTCTAGCTAGGCAAGTTTACCTATCCACAAACCCAAGTGTCTTTTGACTGCTAGTAGTCAGTCCAAGAAAGAGAGAGAAGATCTGAATAAAAGGATACTTTAGAGGTAGACCAGCAGAAATGTAACATTGGATAAGACTGGCTTCCACACGTCTCATAAAAGCAGCAAGAATCCCAAGAAGCCAGGAGGTAGTCTAGGTTATGACAGAAGAACAGAGCCCAGAAAGATGATGAGAGAGAAAAAACTCTCCGGCCCTGGTCAGTGAGTGTCTTACCATTTGTATGTTGGCTTTGCAATTCTCTTTCCCCATTTCTAAACTGTCCAGCATTTCTCTAAGGAGCTGCCCTCACTCACAGGACTGAACGTCATCATCATATGACAGGGTAGAACAAGGATGAGCTGAGAATCAAACAGACCTGGATTTATAGTTCAGCTCTATCACTCAAGGCTGTGTAAACTTAGTAAACCACTTAATATCTCTATAAAATAATGCCCATCTTATGGCTGTTAAGAAGCTTACAGTGTGGAGGACTCTAACTTTGTTTGAAATAGACTAGGAATGTAATAAATAACAATTTATTTGACATTTGCCTTTCAACATTTATCATGGTCCATTTCATGTTATACTAACAATCTCTGACACTTTCAGAGAATCTGAGTTTTCCGGAAGGCTTTCCTGAATGTGACAATGTTCCTAGAAAAGGAACAGAAACGGATATTCACAGAGCTTGAATGACATGCCATTAGAACTCTGTGAGCTTTTATTTGTTTGTTTGTTTGTTTGTTGTGTTTATAATACAGTCTTGCTATGTAGCCCAGGCTGACCTCCTGCCTGTTTCCCAGGTGCAGGAATTACAGTTACATACCACCACGCTTGGCTCGCTTCAGTTTACTTATTTGTGAAGCGGAGATTCAGCTCTATTACACCAGGTTATCATCTCATGGTAGAAGCTGTCACTTCTCCCAGCTTCTTGAGGACAATGACAATTTCTTTCTTTCTTTTTCTTTTTTTTTTCTTTTAATATTTTAAATAGTTTATTTGAGAGAGAGAGAGAGAGAGAGAGAGAGAATATGGGTGTGCCAAGGCCTCCAGCCACTGTAAATGAACTCCAGATGAATGTGCCACCTTGTGCATCTGGCTTTATGTGAGTTCTGGGGAATCAAACCCAGGTCGTGAGGCTTCACAGGCAAGCACTTAACCACCGAGCCATCTCTCCAGCCCTGACAATAACAATTTCTAATGTTGGATGGAAGAATGAATGACAATAGAGAGGTAGGTAGGTAGACAGATGTGTGCTATTATACAACTTAACCCAAATAAGGGCACATGGGAGTGCTTTTTGTATACCTGGTCTTTGGTTTTATCTCAAAGACAAGACTTAATGTGTGATATTCCCGATGCCTCTCCTCCCACTGTAGAGCATTTCATCCTTTCCTTTCCCTGCCCAGTGCTGCTTAGAAAGTAGACCTTGAGAGGGCCAGTCAGAGGAGGAAGGAAAAGTCATGCATGTTGCTGTCCTTTGTTGTAGAGATATATAAATAAAATTAAAGGGGCCGTGGAGATGGCTCAGTGGTTAAAGGCACTTGCTTGCAAAGCTTGCTAGCCTAGGTTTGATTCTCCAGTATGCATGTAAAGCCAGATACACAAAGGGATGCATGCACTTGGAGTTCATTTGCAGTGGCAAGAGACCCTGGTGCACACATACCCCTATTTTCTCCTTTAATCTCTGCTTGCAAATAAATAAATGAATTTTAAGTAAAAAGAAACCCCCCCAAAAAGGAAAGAAACCAAACTGACTAAATTGGCTTATTAGCTTATATTTAAAAGTTGGGCCAGGCGTGGTGGTACATGCCTTTATCCCAGCACTTGAGAGGTAGAGGTAGGAAGATCACTGTGAGTTCAAGACCAGCCTGAGACTACAGAGTGAATTCCAGGTCAGCCTGGACTAGAGCGAGACCCTACCTCGAAAAACCAAAAAAAAAAAAAAGCTAACAGACATAAAGGTGAGTGACAATAAAGCTAATTTGATTTCATTAATTAATATTTATTTGAAAAAACATGAATAGGCATGCCAGGGCCTCTTGCCACTGGAAATGGACTCCAGACACATGCACCACTTTGTGTATCTGGCTTTACATGGTTACTGGGGAATCAAACCTGGGCCAGCAGGTTCTGTAAGTAAGTGCCTTTAACTGCTGAGCCATCTCTCCAGCCCAAAAGAAGATTTTTTAAAATATTTTTATTTTATTTATTTATTTTGGTTTTTTCGAGGTAGGGTCTCGCTCTAGTCCAGGCTGACCTGGAATTCACTATGTAGTCTCAGAGTGGCCTTGAACTCATGGTAATCCTCCTATCTCTGCCTCCCTAGTGTTGGGATTAAAGGCATGCGCCTCCACGCCCGGCTTTATTTATTATTTTTTATTATTGGGTTTTTGAGATAAAATCTCGCTCTAGCCCAGACTGACCTGGAATTCAATATGTAGTCTCAAACTGGCCTCGAACTCATGGCAATCTTCCTGCCTCTGCCTCCCAAGTGCTGGGATTAAAGGTGTGATCCACCACACCCAGCTATTTTAATTTTTTAAATTGCATGTATGTACGTATGTATGCATATATGTATGTATTATGCATGCATGTATATAGTTGTTGTTAAGGCCTCCTGCTGCTGCAAATGAATATCAGACACTTTGATTGTTTTGTTTTAGTTTTTTTTTTTTTTGAGATAGTGTCTCATATAGCCTAGGCTAACCTCAAACTTGCTATGTAACCAGGATGACTTTAAATTCATGATCATCCTGCCTCAGTCTCCCTACTACTGAGATTATAGACATGCACCACACCCCCAACATTTGTGTGATTTTGAGACAAGGTCTCACTATGTAGCACAGGCTATTTTCAAATTCTCAATCCTCTTGCCTCAGCCCGAGTGCAAAGTTCCAAAGGCTGGGATTATAGGTATGTGCCACAATATGGCAATAAAAATTTATACTAGGGTGGAGAGACTGAGAAGTCTGGAGAGTAAGGAAATCCAGAGCAAAGAGAAAGGAAAGAAAGAGTTAGAAACGCTCGCTTCGAGTTTTGACTAAGATACTGTGTAATGTCCTTTTAAAACAAATCCTTTTTTTACTTTTTTTAAAAAATATTTTTATTTATTTATTTGAGAGAGAGAGGCAGACACAGAGAGAGAATATAGGCACACCAGGGCCTCCAAGCTACTGCAAATGAACTCCAGACACATGCGCCCTCTTGTGCATCTGGGTGTATATGGGCACTGGGGAATCAAACTCTGGTCCTTCTGCATTGCAGGCAAATGCCTTAATCACTAAGCCATCTCCTCAGCCCCTTTTTTTTACTTTTAAGAGGGCTTAGATTGCAGTCCTTTAAATGAAACTGCAAACATAGTGTATTGGCATACACCTATAATCCCAGCCTTTGGAAGACAAGAGGCAGAAAGCCACAAGTTTGAGATCATCCTGGTCAGTGCCAGCCAAGGCTCTATAGTGAGACTCTGTCCCAAAAAAATAAGCTCTTGGGCTGGAGAGATGGCTCAATGGATAAAAAGATGCTTGCTTGCAGAACCAGCAAGCCTGGATTCTATTCCCCAGTATTCACATAAAGCCAGGTGCAAAGTGGTACATGCATCTGGAGTTCATTTGTAGTGGCAAAAAGTCCTGGGTACCCATACACATTCATTCTCTCTCTCTCTCTCTCTCTCTCTCTCTCTCTCTCTCTCTCTCTCTCTCTCTCTTACATAGATACTTTAAAAATAAATTTTGTTTTAATTTTAAGTGGTCTAGACTGTACTCCTTTAAATGCAATTACATTATGGACTGGCTACACAAGGCCCTGGTACATCTGAGGACTGCATGCAAAATGGTCCCTGTCCAATCTATGTAATCCAATTATTGTAAAAAGCAAAGAGTCGTTAAAGTGCTTTATGAACGACCACGCATGCACTATCAGGCTTCCATCATACTCATGCACTTTCATACCTGCCAAGTCTGTGACAAGGAAGCTGCCATTTGTCCACTGATACAGCCAGTGCTGGAAGGTCTGGCATTTCTGCATGGCCTCCGAGCTGCTAGATGCTGCTGGAGTCCCAGCACAGCCCCATTCCCGGGAACAGTAAGACTCCAAGGGCTTGCCCAGGTCCTCCTCCAGGGTGGCATATGGGATATTGTTTGCAGGCCGGTAGATCAGATAGAGTGGGATGATCCTAAACAGTTGCACCCTACAGTAAGCTGTAAGCGGAACCCCAGAGAGACCCTGCTCACCCCAGCCCTGTTCTGTATTCTTGGATTTACAAGAAGGGCTTCCCAGAATGAACACTTAACTCTGCACATGAAGGACAGCAGGAAAGAAAAGGAATAGCGGCCACTGACCTCAAAGTTCTGACCATTCTCTCTGGCCACCCTCCTAGGGCTGCAGGCCAAGGAGACCTCTAGAGAATATTCCAGTAGACGGTGGTTCGATGCCAGACAGACCAGATGTGCAGGAATCCTGACTCCTACAAAAGTCTACACTGACTCTGCCCACCTACTCTCCACAGTAGCCTCCTACTCAGTCGCCCACCCCTCGCTCCACAGAGCCACAGAATCTGCTGTACCCAAGCTCTGTGACTGGCAAAATCAGAGCTAAACGTGAGAGGAATGAGGGTGGTGGGAGGAGACCCAAGTGGGCAGTGAATGTTGAAGTTGTTACTTCCAAGTGCTGACTGGTGTGGCTATGAGGCCCTCTGCATCTAGCTGGAGGCTGTGAAATCATGCCTGCCGAAGCCAAAGGACATTGCACGGTGAACTCCCCTTCCTGTGAACTTACTCAGGCACCTCCCCAAAGCCAGATGCTGCCCGGGCTTCAGCAGCAAAGATTTTGCAATACTCTCGACTCATGTTCTGAATCTTGCAGCCCTGTGGATTAGAGGAAAACAAATCCAATCAGCAAGGAAGCGCCACAGTTCTCTGGCATGCCTAGCTCGGAGTGGGTGGGCCGCCTGCTAGGGGGCTACAGGGAGAATTCCAGGCCCACAGGAAGCAAGGCTCACTCCTTTAGGCTTCCTTCTCTGCTCTTCATTTTTGTTTGAATAACATGGAGCAATGGGCTCCTTTGCAAACAGGTTTTAAAGTGGTTTCTGAATTGTGTTTCCTAGAGCTAGTGCTAGGGGACAGTGCCCCAGGGGCCCCTTGGTGGAACTTAGGGTACACTCTCCTCCCCGCCAGGGTCACCCTCCTTTTATCTCAAATGTAAATAAGGCTTCAATGAGGTTGGGTTTGAAGTAGAGAAAAAGGTTTCTGCTAAAAAAAAGAAAAAAAGAATTTGGAACTAGGTTCCATATGATTTTGACTCTCAAGTTCTCTAAGGCCAAGGGTCTAGATTTCCAGCTTCATCTCAGCCGATCTTCAAAGCCTGGTAAGGCTCAGATCACGGTGGCTTCTACCTCAGCACCAGGCTTCCAAATGAGACCTAGGCTAGGGACAGTGAGCGGTGACAGAGTATATCAGTATATGGATGGGGAATGAGAAGAGAGGAATTTGGGACAGCCAGTACCTGGATAGTGACATCGTAGTTTCTGCCCAGGAGAGAAGTCTCACTGCTCGGTCCAAACACAAGGAGGCTGGACACCTTGATGACACACGTGCAACCAGATTCGAAGATGGGTTCCAGCCCGTAGATGACTTTGGCTTGGGAGGCCTTCCGAAGGCCACACCTATATCCACCCCCTCGGAGCTCCTCGCTCACCAGTCGCCCAAAGAGCTTGTCCCCCCAGCAGCCAGAATCAGCCAGACCCTTAGCAAACACCATGGGGGTCATCTCAATCTCTTCTCCAACTGAGGGGGAACAGGAGAAATGCAGAAACTCAAATCTACCTGCTTAATGTTGGGTCCACAGGGAAGGATAAATCTAGAACAATCTTGCATTCTGTCCACTCGGTATGGTTACTTCCTATCCATGATTGCCCTTTAAGATGTCCACTGTGAGGTCCCTGCAGAACTATTCAGCCTATCATTTAACAGTGTTTCCGTGGTGTTCATCTCACAGGAGGTGTTCAACAAGTGCCTGAGTGGTGACAGTTATTACAGAAGACAAGAATTAACCTATTCAAGAATGAAGTGATTGAGCCGGGCATGGTGGCGCACACCTTTAATCCCAGCACTTGGGAGGCAGAGGTAGGAGAATCGCTGTGAGTTGGAGGTCAGCTTGAGATTCCAGTGAATTCCAGGTCAGCCTGAGCTAGAGTGAGACCCTACCTCGAAAAACCGAAAAAAAAAAAAATGAAGTGATCAAAGCAGTGCAAGCAGAGGGCCTAGGATTCATTAGCTCCTGTCAAGTGTCCTCCTTCCTTAGCCATTTCCCACCCACAACCTTCTGAAACACCAGTCCTCCTCCATCACCTTCCCCAAGCTGGATCCTAAACCTGGAGGCAAAAGGTGGATTTGGAAAGGAATTGTTTCCTTAAAGGTCCCTCTACAGAGAGCAGGGCTGTGATACACCTGTCCTCCTCCCCAGAGGGGCAACATACCTTCACCTTCTTCCCTGGAGATGAAGCCAGACAACACTATACGGAGAGATAAAAGAGAAAACAGCTGCCGTCAGGCTGCTCTGCCCAGGCAGAGTGCCAGCTCTGCCCAGGGGACTGCTGCAAGCCCAGCAGCAGGACACTCACCCTCAGGACTGAGGCAGAAGTCAGTGGAGGCCGAGCCATGCTCATTGTGGATGGTGCATCGATACACGCCACAGTCCACGGCGGATGCCTGCACGATGGCCAAGGCCGCCGGTCCCTCATCCCCTGCACTGCAGAGAGTGGAGACCCTTCTCGTGAGGGCCATCACTGTGACACAAGGCCTCAGACCCCACTCTCAGAGGCTGTTGTGAACCCAGGCTCTGGGAGCCCTGGGGAGGTGGTAAGAGGTTCCATGGTCCGGGATCACACAAGTCTGGTTTACAATCATGACACCTACTAGCAATGTGACTCTGGATCAATGATTTAAGACCTCAGTGACTCAATTTTCTCATCTACTTAGCATAACAGACTCTCACTCACAGGGTTATTGTGAGGATTACATGAAGAAACATTAGGACAATATGCAACATGACTATAACAATTAAGAGAGCTAGGTCAGGTGAAGGTGGCTTACCTCCTGCCCACCTCACCCACTGGGTGCTGATCCTTGGCCCATGTCAAGACTGAGTCACTAACAATGTTGAAAAACTGGCACCAGAGCTTCAGGCTACCAGAGGCATCTGGAAACTGTTCCACTCGAATCTTCCGGATTACCTGGGGGGCTGAGAGAAGAGTCCAGTTACAAAGGCGAAGCCGCATCCCAACTCTTACCATATGTCTCTTAGCAGACAAACGCTGGCATTCCTGGGTGCCCCTGGTAGAACAGGCTGAGAGAGAACAGAATTTGAGTTTCCACATAAACCCTCTCTACCCCCGCCCCCCAGAACACACCTTAAGCCAGAAAGAGCCCCAAGCCCCAGGCCAGCCCCAGGCCACAGCTAAGCAGTGAAGAAAGACACTTGGCTGAATTTTGTTCTCCTATCTCTACAAGACCAGGTATGAATCCTACCCCACTGTGTAGTTATGGAACGAGCTCACAGAGGGATATGGTGGTGGCGGAGCTTGGACACCACTGAAGCCCCCCACTCTGTGCTGATTTCCTGTGTTTTGTTGATGTTGATTTTGGGTCTTTCTGAGATAGGGTCTCACTCTAGAGCATGCTGACCTAGAACTCACTTTATAGTCCCAGGCTGGGTTTGAACTCACAGTGGTCCTCCTACCTTGCTTGGGATTAAAGACCTGTGCCACCACACCCGGTTTTCCTGGTTTTTATTGTTGTTGTTTGTTTTGTTTTGTTTTTGACTATGCAGCCTAGACTAGGTTTGAAAACTCCCTGTGTTCCTGCCCCCTCTCCCCCTTTTCTCTCTAGGGTCCCATGGATCCTAGGCTGGTCTCAAATAAATTTGCTACGTAGTCAAGAATGACCTGGAATTTATCCTTCTGCCTCCAGAGTGCTGGAATTACAGGCACGTGCCATCACAGCTTACGTGACCCTGGGGATTGAACCCAGGACCTTGTGCCTGTTAGGCAAGCACTCTTGAACAAAAACGTCAACCCCAAGTGTTGAACTTTCAGTCCTCCAACTTCAGACTCCAGAATGCTAAGATCACAGGCATGTGCCTCATCTAGTACGTGATTTCTCCCATGCCATTCAAGTCTCACAATGTCACAGGTCGGTGCTGTTATCAGACCCACTTTACAGGGAAGTGGAGCTACAACACCAGGCTTTTCTGCTAGCTCAGGAAGTAGACGTACTAGTCCATAGGGAATCTACAAACCCCTTAGCAAGGTTGCATTGGCACTGGTGAGGTGGCGACGCTGGGAGCAGCAGCAGCGGGCTTGCTTCAGCTTTCTGGCAGCCTTCCCTTCCCAATGCTCACCTTTCAGCAAGTCTTTGGCTTTCCTGGGCTTGGCCTGGGCTTCCTGCTTGCCTTCATCTAGGACGGGCTCTGGGTCCAGCTCGCTGGCCTTGGAGCTAGAGCCCAGGTCTCCTGCTGCAGGCTCTTCCTCTGCCCGAGGCACCTCCAGCATGCTGACCTTTCTGCCCTGCGTAGGGGAACGTCTCTCCCTCCCTAGAGTCCCTTGAGACCCAGGCACCAGGCTCTTCCTGGCACCCCTGGGGGAAACTGTGGGACTCTCCCTTTCTTCAGGTTTGGCTACCTCCCCATCTGCTGCTGCTCTGACCTTAGGGAGAAATCTCTTCCTCCGGGCCCCCAGAGCCAATTCCTCAGGTGTAGCTGCAGGGAGGCCTGTCAAAGCCTCCCCTGGGACCTCCTCATTTTGGCAGGGTTCCTGGGTTCTGTTCTCCAGTGCCTGCCCACCCACGTCCTCCAACAGCCCACCCGTGCAGCAATCCTGGAAGACTCTCTTTTGAGAATCCTCTCCCTCACCACTAGATTCCTCCTCGCCTACGACAATGGCAGGGACAGTAAGGGGAGTGGGGAGGGGGCCTTGGGCAGCAGCCAGGGCCTGTCTGCCAGCCTGCACCTCACGGTCCAGGAGGCCAGTGAGGCGGCGGGAGGTGCAGGGGCTCAGCAGCAGGCTCTGCGCACTCTGCACCAGGTGATTGTTCTCTACACGCTCCAGAATGCGCCTTGACGTCCGAGGACTCAGCCCTGCCACTTCAACGGTGGGTGCCAACGTGGGGAAGGGAGCCAGGCCTTCAGTGTCAGGCCCTGCCTGGGACTTTGCCCTGGCTTCGAATGTCTCTGTGCTGGATAGCTTTAGCAGCAGAAGCAAGTAGTTCTTCAGGGAATCTATGAGGCCAGGGTCACAGCTTCGGGGAGCTGGGGATTGTCCCTCCACATCTGGCTCCTTGGCACAGGCACCTTCACTGCTGGTGGCCGTGGTTTCTGATGTGAAACTCTGGGTAGGGGGCCCTGGCCCCAGGTGCAGTGTAGGAGCTGAACTCAGCAAAGCCTGGTCCTTTGTGGGCAGGAAGACATCTGCACCCATGTGCTGAGAAGTTGGGGTGTTGTGTAGCCCCTCCTTTGGGCTATTGGTCAAGCCAGCTCCAGAAAGAGAGGACATGGTGGGCTCCTCCTGGTGCAGGCCCACTGAAGGTCCACCAGGCAGATCCACACACAGCATCTCCCTTGGCTGCTCCTCCTTGGGGTACTGGAACAGGCTCTCCTCTGGCTTGGCCTTGATCAGGCCTGACCACTCTGGCCTTGGACATGTTTCTCCCAAGCTCCCCTCAGGTGACAGCTGTGCTGGGCACCCAAGGTTGTCTGTCAGGGGGGCTAGTACAGAGTTCTCATGGTTTCTGAAAGCAGTTGTTGTTGGTTCCTCTGACCTGAGCATGAAACCAGGCTTTTCTAAGTCACACGATGCTTCTGAGCTCTGCACCAAATGTTCCATAACTTGAGAAGATCTACAACATTCTGATGGTGGAATTTTGGGGACTCTGGATGGTATACTGAGGCTGGCCACAGGCTGTTTCTCTGATTGGCCTTTAAAAGCTGTGGGAGTGCTGCCCTCCGACAGCATCACCTTTGCTTCCTGTATTCTTGTGTCTCTCGTGTCCTCCTGCATCCTCTCATCCGCCTGTGTCCATCCTTCTTGCTTCTCCATCCTTCTCTGTGTCACCACATCCTTCTGTAAACTCCTATCTGACTGTGGACTCTCACTTTCCCGCGTCACAACATCCGCCTGTGTCGTCCTATCCGCCTGTGTCCTCTGGACTGCTGGGACTCTGTCTCCCTCGAGCCTTTCATCCGCCTGTGTGTTCTTTCTGCCTCCAGTTCTCCTATCTTCTTGGGTTTCTGTATCCATGGGCTCGATGACACCTTGATTTTCAGAGGTGCTGCGACCAACAGAGACTGTATCCGAGCTGCTGCTAGTAGCTATGGTGGGAACCATGGTTGCCTGAGACTCTAGAACCTGAGAACACATGGACAAAAATGCAAAGACTTAACTCTTCATCCACTAGGCATTACAGCTTTCTCTGTTCCCATCCAGAATAGGAATTCTGCACCTGGTTTCTTAGGCCTGCTAAAGGTTAGGAGGCAAAGACATAAGACAAGGTCATAAAGCCCAATGCCCACCCACATCAATCCTGATCCCAAAAACTAAGGTAGGGAACCCCCAGAATTCAGGTCCAGATCCGGCCTTCTGATGTCTTCCTGAAGAAATACTGCCTATGACTCTGCTATGGGTAATCACACCTTTACCTCTCACATATGGTGGATCTTAGCCTCTCGCCAGGGCTCTCAGAACATTCTATCTGTCCTTCATTCTCTCTTGATTTTGGGATGGGGGTGGGAAGGGCTGATATGGGGTCTCATGAAGCCTAAACTAGCCTTAGACTCACTAATGTAGCCTAGGCTAGCCTTAGATATGTTTGTATGTGTGTGCGCACACACACCAAACTTCTCACTACAATGTGAAATACTTATGAGAATTATTCTTATTCTCATTTTAAAAGTAACAGTGCTGATCATTTATAAAAGCTAGGAGCCAGGATGGAGATATTGCTCCATTGGTGGTAGTGTGTTTATCTAACATGTATGAGGCCCTAGGTTTGACCCCAGCACCATATAGACCAGGCACTTCTCTATAATCTTAGCATTTGGGAGGCAGAGGAAGGAGAATCATAAATTCAAGGTCAGTTGTCTGCAGATCTTCACTGCTAAGCCTGTTCACTTTCTGGAGTTCTTTAACTCAAAAAGCATAATCTTTTCTTTCCCCCATTTAAAAACTATTTTATTTATTTGAGAGAGAGACAGAGAGACAGGCAGAAAGAGAGTGAGGATGGGTACACCAGGTCCTTCTGCCACTGCAAACAAACTCTAGATACATGTGCCATTTTGTGCATCTGGCTTATGTGGGTACTGGAGAATCAAATCCAGGCCATTAGGCTTTAGCAAGCAAGTGCCTTTAACAGCTGAGCATCTCTCCAGCCTTCCTTCCCCCTTTCTCTTCTTTGGATACTGGCCCAAATCCAAAACATTCTTGCCCTGACACTCTTTCTCAATAAATTTCCTTTGCTTTATTCAAAAGAAAAAGAAATTCAAGATCATCCTCAGCTACATAGTGAGTTTAAGGCCAGCCTGGGTTTCAAAAGGGGGGAAGGTAGCCTAGGGAAATGGCTCAGCAGGTAAGAGCACTTACTGCATAAACATGAGGAGCCAAGTTTGATTCTCAGCATCTGTGTAAAATGCCAAGCATGGGCACACATGCCTATAACCCCAGTGCTGGGTGTGCAGGGGGAGCAAAGCTAGGAAGATCCCTTCAGCTTCCCGGTCAGCCAGTCTAACTAAAAAACAAGCTCCAAGTTCAGTGACAGACTCTACCTCAAGGACATAAGGTGGAAGAGCGATAGAGGAGGATACTGATATCCTCCTCTGGACTCTGCGCACGTGCACACACACACGCCAAAGCTAGGAACCAAATCATTACAGTTAAACATTACAGTTGAAAAAGCAAGTGCCAGAAAGATAGGCTATGATATATATTTTTTTTGTGGAGGGTTGTTTTTGTTTTTCAAGGTAGGGTCTCACTCTAACCCAGGCTGACCTGGAACTCACTATGTAGTTCCAGACTAGCCTCAAACTCACAGCCATCCTCCTACGTGCTGGAATTAAAGGCATGCACCACCATGCCCTGATATAGGACATTTAACTACATAAAAGATGAACTTCCCCAAATACATTTTGTTTTGTTTTTCTGAGACAAAGTCTCATGTAACCCAGGCTGGCCTCAAACTTACTATGTAGCTAAGGTTCCCTTAACTCTTACTCCTCCTGTCTCAGCCTCCAGAGTGCTGGGATTACAGGTGTGTCACCACACCTGGTTTATGTGGTGCTGGGGATCAAATCCAGGGTACTTGAGCTTTGCATGCGAGCACCTTCACCAGTGAGCCATATCTCCAGCCCTCAAGTATGCTTTTGATCCAATAATTCTACTACTAGGAACTTATCTTATAGATACGCTTTCATGTGTAAATAGACTTATACATAAAGCTATTCGTCACAGCATAGTTTATAAGAGGAAAAGAATGGAAATCGCCTGAATTCTACCCATACAAGATGGATCCAAAAGATTATGATGGATGTATATTTTAAATAAACAAATATGTAAATAAAAAGGCAAGGTGCAGGATGGGAAGTATGGCACAAAGCCTTTGTGTGGAAAATCTAAGGCACACAGATGTCTATGAATGAAAAAAAATCTCTAGAAGAATGTCCAAGAAACTACCTTTGGCAACTGATTTCAGAAAGAGGAGCTAGATGGAAGGGCACATAGGGTGAGCTTTAATATTCTTTATATAACTTTTGTACTTCTCAACTTTATACCACGTGCACATATTTATTGAATATGGCACATATTTATTGAATATGGCACATATTCAATAAAATTCAACCATATCTTCTGGACAAAGCAAAATTACAGTGCATCTAACAAAAACAGTACAAGTTCAATTGACATTACAAATAAGGCATGTAATCATTTTCTACTTTCAGTACAAATTTCAACATACAGGGGCTGGAGAGATTGCTCAGTGGTTAAGGCACTTGCCTCCAGTGCCTAAGGCCAGGTTTAATTCCCAGTACCCACATATGCCAGATGCACAGATCGTGGCCCTGGTTCGTTCTTTCTTTCTCTCTCTCTCTCTCTCTCTCTGTATTTCTCTGCTTGAAAATAAATAAATACAATTTAATTAAATTTAAAAAGAGACAACATGAAAATTTGAAAAAAATTCAACATACAGTATATAATATTTTTCAAGATATTAAAGATTTAATTTTTTATTTTTTAAATTTATTTGCTGGAGAAAGTAAATGCATCTAGCTTTATGTGGGTACTGAGGAATTGAACCCAGGCTGGCAGGCTTTGCAAGCAAGTGCCTTTAACCACCAAGCCTCTTCCTGGCCCCAGATTTTAAAATTTAGCCAAGTATGATGGTGGTGCACACCTGCAATCCCAGCACTCAGAGTTCAGCCTCGGCTAGAGTAAAACCCTGCCTCAGGGGGGGAAATCTATGTACTGTATGATCCAACCATACTATTCTTATTATGATCTTATGAAGAAAAGATAAGCCAAAAACTAGGAAGAACTCAGGTATGTACCAACAGGTAACTATCGGAAGGACAGTGTGATTATCCATACAATGGAGACAAGTGTTGTATAAATGACTCTGGGTGCTTTAACTAAGTGTGGTCAAGGATTCTCAACAGAGCAGACAAATGTGCCAGCAGGAGGCCCATCTTTAGTCATGTCAGAATCGTCAAGAGGAACAGATGCAATTGAGTTTGACTGCAAGATGAGGAGCGTCGCTGGCTAGCAGACTTCCCCTGGGGAACACTCAAGGAGCTCGTGAGCTTTTCACGGACGTTACCTGCTCAGACACAGTTTTGATCTTTGTTGCTCTTCTATCAGAACTTTTGTCTCTTCCTCTTCAGCATTCTGGTGAGATACAGTAATGAGATTTTTACCCTGAACTAGGACTGACTTCCTGAGCTGTCGTGGCCCTCTTTCTCCTCTATGTCATCTCCTTCTGAATCATTAAACTTCTGTTTTCCAGACTCTATCAAGGAAGTAATCTAGGACTTGCTGATCTTTCCTCTGCCTTCCCCTTCTCTGATCGGTTCTCCACTGGAGCCTCTTATTTCCTGGTACTGTCCCTATCAAGATCTTCATTCGTGAACCTTTTTGTCTCTGCAGTTTCCTGTGTCTTCCAAAATGTTATTTGGGCTGGAGAGATGGTTCAGCGGTTAAGGCACTTGCCTCCAGTACCTAAGGCCCTGAGTTCAATTCCCCAGTAGCCACATATGCCAGATCCACAAGGTGGTGGCCCTGGTTCTCTCTCTCTCTCTCTCTCTCTCTCTCTCTCTCTCTCTCTCTCTCTCTCTCTCTCTGTATTTCTCTGCTTGAAAATGAATAAATAAAAAATATTTTTTAAAAAATAAGGTAGTATCTCACTCTAGCCCTGGCTGACTTGGAAATCACTCTTTAAAAATGTTATTTGTGAGCAGAGAGAGAAAAAGGGAATAGGTGCACTGGGGTCTCTTACCACTACAAACAAACTCCAGATGCACTTTGTGTATCTGGCTTTACGGGGGAATTGAATCTGGATGGTCAGGCTTTGCAAGCAAGTACTTTTACAAGCAAGTACTTTTAACCACTGAGCCATCTCTCAGCCCTCTCTAATTTCTTGAAGCTCGGTTTCTCCATTCATTCCTACAGTGTTCATTTTCACTTGTAACATATATCTGCTTTTAAGTCAAATAATCTCAACATCTATGTCTTTTCCATCAAGTTGATATTTTCTTGATTTG